>CAUYON010058736.1:0-14830 GCA_963573935.1 Arctocebus calabarensis
CACCAGCAATGTAGAAATGTTCCCTTTTCTCCACATCCACGGCAACATGTCTGGTTTTGGAATTTTGTGATGTGGGCTAATCTTACTAGGGTTAGATGATATCTCAAAGTGGTTTTGATTTGCATTTCTCTGATGATTAAGGATGATGAGCATTTTGTCATGTGTCTGTAGGCCGTGCGTCTGGCTTCTTCAGAGAAGTTTTTTTTCAGATCTTTTGCCCATCCTGAGATGGGATCATTTGTTCTTTTCTTGCTCTTATGTTTGAGTTCTCTGTAGATTCTGGTTATTTAATATGTTGGAGGCATAACCTGCAAATATGTTCTCCCATTCTGAGGGCTGTCTGCTTGCTTTACTTACTATGTTCTTGTCTGTGCAGAAGCTTCATATCAGAATTCTACCAAACCTTTAAAGAAGAACTAGTACCTATATTACTAAACCTCTTCCAAAATATAGAAAAAGAAGGAATACTACCCAGCACATTCTATGAAGCAAACATCACCTTGATCCCTAAACCAGGAAGAGACCCAACGAGAAAAGAAAACTATAGACCAATATCACTAATTAATATTGATGCAAAAATATTTAACAAGATACTAACAAACAGGATCCAACAACACATCAAACAAATTATACACCATGACCAAGTGGGCTTTATCCTAGTGTCCCAAGGCTGGTTCAAAATATGTAAATCCATAAATGTAATTCAGCATATAAACAAATTAAAAAATAAAGACCATATGATTCTCTCAATTGATGCAGAAAAAGCTTTTGACAATATCCAGCATCACTTCACTATCAGAACACTTTTAAAAATTGGTATAGAAGGGACATTTCTTAAACTGATAGAGGCCATCTACAGCAAACCCACAGCCAATATCATATTGAATGGAGTTAAATAGAAACCAATTCCACTTAGATCACGAACCAGGCAATGTTCCCCATGGTCTCCATTGCTCTTCAACATCATAATGGAAGTTTTAGCCATTGCAATCAGGGAAGAAAAGGCGATCAAGGATATCCACATAGGGTCAGAAGAGATCAAACTTTCACTCTTCTCAGATGATATGATTGTATATCTGGAAAACACCAGGGATTTTACTACAAAACTTTTAGAGTAATCAAGGAATACAGCAATGTCTCAGGCTACAAAATCAACACCCATAAATCTGTAGCCCTTATATATACTAACAATAGCCAAGCCAAAAAAACAGTCAAGGACTCTATTCCATTCGCAGTAGTGCCAAAGAAGATGAAATATTTGGGAGTTTACCTAACAAAGGATGTGAAAGATCTCTATAAAGAGAGCTATGAAAGTTTAAGAAAAGAAATAGCTGAAAATGTTAACAAATGGAAAAACATACCATGCTCATGGCTGGAAAGAATCAACATTGTTAAAATGTCTATACTTCCCAAAGCAATATATCATTTTAATGCAATTCCTATTAAAGCTCCATTGTCATATTGTAAAAACCTCAAAAAAATACTTCATTATATGAAATCAGAAAAAACCTCGAATAGCCTAGACATTAGTCAGAAATAAAAGCAAAGCAGGAGGAATCACGCTACCAGACCTGAGACTCTACTATAAATTGATAGTGATCAAAACAGCATGGTACTGGCACAAAAACAGAGAGGTAGATGTTTGGAACAGAATAGAGAACAAAGGGATGAATCCAGCTACTTACCGTTACTTGATCTTTGACAAGCCAATTAAAAACATTCAGTGGGAAAAAGACTCCCTATTTAACAAATGGTGCTGGGCGAACAGGCTGGCAACCTGTAGAAGACTAAAACTGGACCCACACTTCTCACCATTAACTAAGGTAGACTCTCACTGGATTAAAGATTTAAACTTAAGGCATGAAACTATCAAAATATTAGAAGAAAGTGCAGGGGAAACTCTTGAAGGAATTGGCTTGGGTGAATATTTTATGAGGAGGATTCCCCAGGCAATTGAAGCAGCATCAAAAATACACCACGGGACCTGATCAAACTAAAAAGCACAGGAGTAACACAATAGGAAGAAACATTTCAATCACATTTCAGTTTCATTTGCTTTTCTAAAGTATATAATTGATCTCCTAACAAAACTAGTGTTTGTTCTAAATCAGCTAACTTGTTGTGAATTTCTGCATCAGTTTGTTTTTGAGTAACCCACAACTTTTCTGCATCCCTATGCCAATTAGATATATGAATTTTTCAGTCTTCACAGATTCAGTAAGGGCTATTCCAGAGGCGGCTGCAGAAGCGGTGTACTGCTGTTATCAGTAGACTGATAAACCGCTTGGTTCTCCTCATCAGCTTCTGAGCCAAATTTGTGAAAAATTGCAGGGGATTCTTCCCAAGGCCTCATCATCTTCACCAGCAGCCAGACTCCAGTCCTGGCACAGAAGAAATAGCCTATCTCTGGAAAAAAATCAAATCTCAGAAACATTAAGACAAGGAAACAATTGACAAACTCCTGGACAATGAATTGCTCCATTTTTTTCATTCCATGAAGTGTTGCCTATGAGCCAAACAAAAGGCAACTTTACACAAGCTTGAGTAAAATGTGCCTCTTGCCACTTAAAATGGAAAGTATGCTAAAAGTAATGACTTGGTTTGTCAATGTGAGTGCCTTTCCAGGCATGAAGGCCAAATAAGGCTGTCCCGACTTTCCACAAGTCTGGCTGGGATGAATATCCAGGAATGCCTGGGGCTGGTGGTGAGAAACCACTCTCTTCCCACAGTAATTCTTTTGAAGATGAATATATAATATCAGTTGCATTTCACTGGTAACTAAGGTCACTGGCACCAGATTCGAGACCTCCGCTAACATAAGCAGAAGGTCTCTAATCAACAATTCCAAATTTAGTTTGACTGAGGGTATAAAGATAAGACCCTCCAGTCTGCAATATCAATAAATTCATGAGGCTTGCAACGGGGCAATTGTGACAATAAAGAATGCTGTGTCACTATTGATTTAGCAAAAGTCATAGTAGAAAGCATATACATATCTTTATCTCTGGGAGTATTTCTCATACTGACCCATTGCTGAGCCTCAAAAGATAAACAAGAGAAAGTAAAAGCATATTTTGAGTCACTGTGCCAGGAATTGACTGCTTGATGGTGGCACAAAGCCATGCAAGAAATTCAGCATACGGCTCATTTGCCCATTGCAGAACTTTTGTAAAGAACTCTCCTCCTCCAGGCTCATCATGTTGGGCCCAAGCATACATGCAAACATCTCTAACTTGGAGAAATACTAAGTCAGGCAGAGTCAGTTGCCGCTCATGCTGATGGTACACTACAGTCCCAGTTAACTGATCATAGGCAATATTTGGATTTCTCATTTTGCTTACTGGCTTCACTTCTCCACCAGGTGCAAAATTGTGAATACTGCGCAGGGGGGAGAGCATTATCGGTAATTCTTTCCTAATCACAGGGGGTTAGGAATCGATCCCCACAATATGATCTTAAAAGTCCTTGAATGTAAGGGGCATTAGCACCGCAGGCAGAAACAGCATCTTTTAAGGTTTTAAGAAATTTCAAATTGACCTCAGCATATCAGGTCTCGTTTTCCCCCTGTGAATTAATGCCTGGGTGACAGGCATAACCAGACCATGCTCTTGGCCACGAGGGCTGGGTTCCTCCAATGAAATGTCAGGTTCAACTAGGATTTGGAGGTCTTTTGGATTAGGAATGCGTGGATTGAATCTAGTAGCCATTAAGCTCTTATACTCATATGGCAGAGCAGTCGCCTTCGGTGCCTGGGAGATCAGGTAAAGGCTTTTAGTCTGCTCCTTAGGGGATGGAGGGTGAGACCACAAAGGCCTGGGCTCCTCAGGCAGAGGAGGAAAAAGAACATCAGGGGGAGGAGGAGGCAATGCAGGTGGCTGTTGCCTGGCATTGCTGATAAGTTCATTACATTCCTGCAAGGAATCTTTCACACTAGCCATCTTTTCCTGCAGAGACTGAGTAGAAGAGGAGCGAGGGATCTCCTCCCTCTTCTGTTCTTCTGAAGATGAGTTATTATCATTTACAAGTTTAGTTTGTTCAGTAAGGTAAGCTTATCTAGATTAGGTTCTGGTTTATCTTAAGCTTGGAGGGATGTCCCCTTTTCTTTCTGGCGTTCCATCCTTTCAGAGGCTGGTTCAGTAAAAGGTTGTGAAGCCATAATAATTAGGTTATATAAAGCCCAAACATCTTTGCCTATAATATTGCCTTGTTGATGGTGCTTTTTCATATCCTGTCCAATATCTTCCCCAACAGCCAAACTCAACTGGTTTTTGGCATCAGGAGAAAACCATTAACAGCATTTTTTAATAGTTTCAAAGAGACACCAAAATGTCTGTGTCTTAATTGAAACTCCCATTGAATCTAGTAAAGACGTAACAACTGCATATATTCTTCCTCTGTGGAAGCTGCGTTTCCTATTCTGATTCCCTTTATTTTAATGTTACCCTGTCAAGAGTCCTGTTTTCTGAGTGCCCAGTGGTAGCCTCTTGGTTCTGCCCATTCCCAGTGTTCTTACCTTAAGGTCATTGATCGGAGGTCCGGTAGGCAGCCCGACCAGGTTTGGTCCAGCCGAATACCCTGATCCCTGATGCCAGATGTTGCTGCCACACAGCCCCCCTGATCAATGACGCAGAGGCAGCACCGTAGACTGAATGATTGACGGCTGAAGCTCACTCAGGCATTACAGCAAATTTATTTCTTCCAACAAGGCTTATATAGGCACATAACTTAATCAATAAGCACATGACTTAATCTTATGACTTAATCAATAAACATATGATTTAAACCTGACCCCAGGCCTTTTACCACCTGGTACTTACAGGTCTATGGATAAATTGGACTAACTGATAACCACTTATTATTTAAAACTATCTCTATTGGCTAAGGTTTAACTGCTGTAACTGATAACTACCAAGGTTATTCTTATGCTAAGTAATAATCCTTTACCTGACCATTTGGAGGCAGTTAATCCTCTTAAGGGAGTAACCTGGAAAATCTCATCAGGATTTTTCCTTTCTGACTCACAAAAGACTTTAAACTTGCCTTCACAAAATGGGAGACTGATTGACTTTACAAGGGCGCAGATGACTGTGCCCCTACATTTATGTGTATAGATACAAATCAAAATTTTTCATGTTTAATTCCTTTGCAAATGTGATTTGATACATATAATCATAGACATTTAATATACTTTTATAATAAAGTTGGTGATCAAAGCACGACTTAAAAATAAAACAATGTATTTTTTTGAGATATTTATTTATTTATTTATTTGTTTGTTTGTTTATTTATTTGTTTGTTTATTTATTTATTTATTTATTTATTTATTTATTTATTTATTTATTTATTTATTTTTTGAGACAGACCCTCAAGCTGTCACCCTGGATAGAGTACCATAGCATCACAGCTCATAGCAACCTCCAATTCCTGGGCTCAAGCAAGTCTCTTGCCTCTGCCTCCCAAGTAGCTGGGACTACAGGCGCCCGCCACAACGCCCGGCCATTTTTTGGTTGCAGCGTCATTGTTGTTTGGCGGGTCCTGGGGCTGGATTCTAACCCGCCAGCTCAGGTGTACGTGGCTGGCGCCTTAGCCCGTTGAGCCACAGGCGCCAAGCCTGTCATTTTTTATATAATCATTTTTGGGTTCACATTTGCTTTTTGATATAAAAATACTTGTAATGTCATTCCTTTCTGGGTTTTTCTTTATAATCCATCTGTATTTGAATCTGCTCTCTTTTTCTTTTTTAATCAAATATGTGAGAAGAAGCTACCCTTCATAAGTCTAAATCAGAATCTGCAGTTCCTCAATTATCTTACTGGACTCTTCGAAGCATCTTAAGCTTCTTCTGTGATAGATCCCAATAATGGCTAGTGCTTCTTCAATAATACTCAACACATGAAAAAGTATAAAGATATTTAAAAAGCATAAAGATACTGAATAAAGATAAGAGTACGGAAGTATGAGAAGATATAAGAGAATGAATGTTCATGTTCACGCTTACAAAATATTTTGTGAAATTCTGAGAAAGTGGTAGGAGAATTTGACAATATTTCCAGATATACAGGAGAGTGGGAAGGTATAGGATAAGAATGTCAATGAGTAAGGGTATTAATGTACAAAAGACTCTGAGTGTGACCAAATGTTGCTTTGGAATGCATTGTGAACATGTAAAACAATTACTGATAAACAACCCAAACCCTACCATTGTGGTATAGTGTTTTTAGTTTCTCTGGCAATCACCAGGGCAACTTACACTGTACCACCAACAGCCATGCATTATGAGGAGATATGGGAGGTATAAACCACCAGTGTAATCATTTCTTCCATTTCACTATGGACTTTGTCAGAATGTGCATCTTCTTTTCTGTCTTTCAAGATCTTTGCTTTTCCTTTCACTTATTTTATTATCCATTAAAAAATTTGGTATGTTTTTAGATTAATATAGAAATTTTTGATGCTCTGCCAGTAGGAGTATCTAACATGATTAGACCATACAAGTTCCAAAATTACCAGAGGTACGTACATGCTCATGGCTCTACCACAGTTTTAAGAATTGCTTTTTCCATATATCTATTAGCGACCTTGTTTCAGAACTCAATTCAACTATTTTTTTCCTTAACAAATGATTTCTTAATCTCCTTCTTTGAGCCTAATGAAACTGATGGTTCCTTGTTTTGCCTTCTCTGAGTGTTTTTACCACATTCTACCCCTTCTTGGTAAGGGAAAACTCTAAGCATACACTGGCATATAACTACAACAGTTAGCGCAGTTTCTAACACATGAGCACTTAATACACGTGTTAACCAAAGGAAAAGTTGGAAGACATTGAATCTAGTCAGGTGACATTCAGGAGGGCGCCACCCACCTACAAACATGAATACAGGAATTAAGGGAGAAAGAAACCAACTCTATCAAGCTGTAATTTAGATATTTCATTATGCCATCTGCCCATTGCTTAAGCTTATGATTAACAGTTAAAGGATTCTTTATTTCCTTTTTGAATCTAGACATATCTTTTATTTTTTCAAAGTGACCCCTGGATACTATCCTTTGTTATTTATTGTTATTTTCTAAATTTCTCAATTGAACTGGAATAGATGCACAAGGAGATAGTTCTCAATGCCATTTCTTTCAGTTTGTGGTTTGAGGACCTAACCTTTATTCATAAATTATGCATTGGGCTTTTGTTATGTGCAAGACTGGAGTTAAGTGCATAGAATAGAACATGTTATATATGAACTTGAGAATTGCAGTGTTCTATGGAGACAGACAAGGAAAGAGCTGAAACTATTGTTATCTGTTTTCTTTGGTAATGGACAGTCCAGGAGCTATGTCAGGTCACAAAAGCAGTACCTCTGACCTGGTGAAGATATTGCTAGGAGAAGTGATAGCAGAACTAGTGTTGAAGGAGTGAAATGAGTCCTCAGGTGAAGATGAGAGTTTTGAGTAGAAGGTTTCTCTTCTCTGCAATAAGAATTCAGAAGTCAGCTATTTGGAGGTCAAAAGGAAATCAAGTTGCACTAAGAAAGCAAACTCAGGACCACCTCACTTGCTGTTATTGCCGGATCTGCACCCAGAAAACAAGAATATCACAGGACCTACATCGGAAATGCTAATGAATAACAAAAGGGAAATCTCTACTTGCTTTTGACTCCAAATTTTATTCCTTTAAAATGACCTCTAAACATTATCCTGCATTACTTTTGAAAATGTTCACGATTAACCAGTTGATCATGCACTCTAATTGCAAAGGGAAATCTAAGGAGACTACTGTTTAATAGAAGTGGCACAGTAGCCAGATATAATAATAATAATAATAATAATACCCTCAACAGATTGAATAATAGAACTTCAATGGGCCAAGAAAGCAATAAGTAGAGTTTTGAATTGCTGCACGTGGTAAACTTTTCCATGAGTCTGCTTAGAAAATATTTTTTTCCTGACTGTACCTGAAGAATTTTAAGTGTGTCCTCCCTTTGACTTTGAATCTCTGTGTGCGGTGGTTTTCAGAATTAGCTTTTATGTGATCAAACTGCTCCTTTTTGATTCCAGATTCAAAGCTTTTGTAATTATGTTCAGAGCACTGTATAAAAAAGTATAACTGCATCTGTAATGTATGGAGATTGGGAGAACAGCAGCCAAGTGAGACTCTGCAGCACAAGGAGAGAGCATACAGGAGGTCAGTGGAAATGGTGAAAAGAATAGAAATTAGATCCTGTCAGAAAGAGGTGAAAAGATGGTGGCCTTTTGGCTGAATCCAAATTTTATGGAACAAATCCTTTTAATAAAGGGAATTGTTCTATGAAGTTTGGATTTGGTCAATGGGGTATACTCAAGGATCTGGAGGGCCACATGTGGTCTTCAGCCTGCAGGGTCCTCAACACCTAGACTCATCCTCAGAAAAGACTGATTAAGACTAATAACGTTTCCATTCTAGTCGTGGAGGCTGAATGTTAGACACTTATAGGAAGATAGAGTATTTGAAACCTAGGAATAACTGCCATCTATTTAACTGCCTAGGAAACCATGAGAAATCTAATTATTTAATAAATTCCTATTGCATACACAGCATTTGCTGGGCATTAGCAGAAATTTACAGACGTTAATATTATATTTGTGAATATCCATGGCTAAAACAAAAGAGGTGCGTATGAGGCAATATAGATTGATAGTATTTTAGACCTCTAGATATAGAAAAGGCACAGAATGAAGAATTCTTCTACTTATGCTCTGTGGGGTGAAAGTCAGCATGTCCATTGGAGAAGAAATTCTGCAACAACTGTGTTTCATACTTGATGTATTTTTTTATTTCTAAAATGTGTATCTTTTTGTAATAAGCCCCATAGCTTATACTCATTACCAAGGAAAATAAAAACAGTTATGTGACTAATTAGACTTCACCTTATCAGTTCAGGAAAAGCCTGACAACTGGCCCCTTGTTATAAAACTAGTGATGCCTCCCCACATTACATGATACAATCAGGGGTGGTTCAGTACAACCTTGTTGTCTCCCTCCATAAATGTCAAGTGATTAGAGGTTAAAGCTTTGCTTTCACATTTTTTGCAGAGGGAGTTTAAATAGCTCGATTGGTCAGATTATTTTAAACATTTCTTCATGGCACCAAAATGTCTAATATAAAAGTCTAAAAACCTATTCAAAAACACTCATGCATTCTTATTGGTATTCATGTTAAATACTGTTTCAATGATTTTCTTTTTCTTTTTTCTTTTTTTTTTTTCAAATCCACTTTTATTTTCTCTTTTTTCCTCCTCACATAACACTTTCAAATCCACTTTTATTTTCTCTTTTTTCCTCCTCACATAACACTTTCAAATCCACTTTTATTTTGTCTTTTTTCCTCCTCACATAACACTTTCAAATCCACTTTTATTTTCTCTTTTTTCCTTTTTTTTTTTTTTATGAAATGACAGTGCCCTTATGAAACATCAGTTTCATAAGATAAATGTTTAGGTTATGCAGACAAAAAGACAATTTTTGGATTCCTCAAGTCTATGGTTAGTTAACTGTATGAATAACACAGTAATATGACAGCTCAAACATATACACTTGCACACCCACCAGTGGGCATAGTTCTTTGAAGATGTTATAATGTTCAGACAGTCTGGTAGGCACAAAGATTTCAACTTAGTTCAGTTTAACATTTCCAAAGTGTTGTATTAACAGTTAGGGGAATCTCTCTGTCAATAACTTCTAGAAATACCATGGTAGGCATGGTTCTTTGAAGATGTTCATAACTTTGGAAAGTCAGGTAGGAACAAAGTTTTTCAACTTAGTTCATTTTAACATTTCCAAAGTGTTGTATTAACAGTTAGAGAAATCTCTCTGTCAATAATTTCTTATAGAAATATCATTGTCAGAAAGAAACTTATTTTAAAAGATGATTTAGATCACCATTACATCTAGCTTTCATCTGAACGCTATAGCTATAGCTATAGCTCAAGTATATAGCCCAAGACGACGGGAGCGGGTGGGTGGAGGGAGGGTAATTGGTGGGAACACACCTACAGTGCTTCTTACAAGGTTACATGTTAAATTTACTAAGTGTAGAGTATAAATGTCTTAACACAATAACTAAGAAATTGCAGTGAAGGCTATATTAACCAGTTTGGTGATAATATTTCAAATGGTATAATAAAACCAGCACATTGTACCCCATGACTGCATTAACGTACACATTTATGATTTGATAAAGATAAATAAATAAATAAAATAAAATAAAACCTAAAAAATATAGATTACCATTAAATACTATTTGTGACTAGTGCATACAACTAACCCCTGAAAACTATTAACATTTCATTGGAATAGATTTCTAAAATGATGACTTGAAAATGTAAAGCTTTTAATGACTTAGAAACCCTTCTCCTATTCCAACTACAAGTCAGTAGTTCCTGTTTTTGCTGGAATTCAGGAAGAAATTAGAGATGGCACTCTGAGTGAGTTTAGGGGTTTGAGGAATTTTTTCCTAATGTAGAAAATGAAGGAATTAAACTAAAATATTTGTAAGATCATTTGGAGCTTCCAATTTGATGTCTTAGTGACCTAATTTTGTGACTGTCAGATTAATTAACTTCATTTCCTATATATTTTGCCTCCCTTATTATTATTACATTGTTCAACTACCTCAAAACAAGAACAACAAAAAAACCCCTCAGTTTAAATGAGAGTGGATAAGCAGAATGAAATAACCACAGGGAAAGAAACAATAATATTTCTTAAGTACCCATATGCACAATATTCTTCTAAATACATCATGTGATTATACCATTTAAGCTTCACAACACCCTTTATTGTGGCTGGATGCTAACAACTCCCATGGTGGAGGTTAGACTTATGTTAACTGTTCAGTATCTCACGCCTAAAAATGAAACAGTTTGGATGCAAACTCAGGTCAGGCTATTTTCCGTTTCATTTCTTTTTCATTTATTATGTTGTTGTCAGGATAGAAACAACCAATTTTACCTTGAATGAGGGAAGAAAATGATTTTTTAAAGTATAAAGATACTAAAGAGATCTTGCCCGTAGACATCCACTACTAAACCCTCAGGTAAGACCATGGTGAATATAAACATTTATTTCAGAATATATTTACCAAAAGTAAAAATTAGTGATGAAAATATTGAACATAATCCCTGATTTGTATTCAAACAGGAACACTTTTTTTATTTGTTATATAAAAACTTTATTACTGTTTAGGAAACTAGACATATCACATGGGAATAAAAAATGGTGTCATGGCTTTTATTGAATTCTGAAGAAACATGAAGAAAATATTAGATTAAGTCTAAACTAGGGCAGCAGGATAGGCAGCAGTTTAGTTGCAGAAATTTAGTGTATGAAGAAGTAAAACAGTTATCCAATATCATTTGTTTTTAGGTGTTCAGGTAATTCTTCTTAATTTTACTTCATAGATATTAATGCTACCTTTCCCCAGAAAACTCTCAAAGCATTTTTAGCATTCTTTTAAAAAATGAACTAAAAATTTCCTCTGAATAAGAAGACTTTTAGAATTCAGCCATAATAATGCAAATTTTCAGGATGAAAAAAAATATTATTTCAGAAATGATGAGAGATCAAATATATTTTCAACTGAGTATTTATTTGTGTTACCAGGAAAGACACAACAATGGTCACGACAGTGAATAATTAAAGGGTTAAGGTAAATGAGAAGATTGAAAAGAAAAGCCCAGAGGGAAAAGAAACCCACAAGAAAATAGGCCCAGTAATGAATGAGGAAGGGCGTGAAATTAATGATGATCCTAAAACGGCTGAGTTATTGAACTCATTTTTAAAATTTGCCTTTAACAAGAGAAATGAAGCAAAGAAATATAGACAATTAGGGAGTAATGAAGACGTTGCAAAATTTGCTTTAGCCAACATGAAGATAGGGGAATTCCTTATTTGGCAGTCACTGGAAGATCCAAATCACCCTGCATAATTTAGGGGATTGGCCAGCATGTTTACTGATCCATGCATATTTATTCATAGAGAAGGAAAGTATGTTAGCATATTGGGGAATATGAAAGTAGCATATTTTTAAAAAGTGTCAGAAACTTCTGCCCAGAAAGGCCAGCATCAGTAAAGTGTAGCATTTGATACTCCTAGAAAATATTAAAGATAAGAAATAGGCAAAGTCTTAATAAGAATAAACCAGGCTGTATGAATTGTTGTGCATTTCTACCGCAAAAGAAATTGAAAGCAACACAGCAAAGTCAAACATTTAGACATCAGGATCATTTCTGATTTGGCGAGTCACCCAGTTTTGCTTGCAAAATAAATCAGAGTGGCTCCAGGAAAAGTAATTTAATCATGGTTTTGGAAATAGGTTGAAGATCACCATGAGTGATGAAAATACATGGCACATTATATAAATGACTAACAGGCTCCAGTATAGGCTAGGACTGATACTGTTTTGTTTAAAGTCTTCATTATTTATGATTAGTAAAATAATTAATTGAAAAGCATTTGAAATGGTTATTGTTCTCTTAAAGCCAGGGAAAACTTACAAAAACCACAAAGAGACAAAAGAATAGCAGTGGGAGTATGACTCTCTAAGTGGAGAATTACGTTTTTAAAAAGGGAAAGAATAAGAGTTCTCAAAAACTCGAGTCATTCTTTGAGTTGGAGAACTTATGTGGCATCTTGCCGCTTAAATAAGACAGAAGAGAACAATGTGACAGCAACAATGATTAAAGGGTTTACTACTCTCCCCCCTTGCTCTCAACTATCGTAAAATTCTCTCAGTGCTAGAAAGACTAGTTGATCTCTTTCCTCATATAATCAGTAAGCAGCATGGAAACACATTGCTTCCTGAGAACTATAGATAGAGAGCCATGCATTAAGAAAGAAAAACAAGAAAAAGGCACAAACGATCTTGAAAGTGAGTAAGAAGAAGGCGTTCAAAAGTCAGACCATCATAAACACTTTAGTTATCTCTGGACTTTAGGATTTTTCAAGAAACTTTAGAGGGCATGCCCAAATTAGAAAACTAGAGAAAGGAGAAACAGATGACAAATTTTTGATTGGATTGATGAAAATCAATATTTATAAATAGAAAGACATAAACTCACAAAATTTTAAATAGAATAATCCCGGAGAACAGTGATGATGTAATATTCCAGAGGATTCACTCATCATGTATATGATGAACACTGGCTACATGGGAAAGCTACATGGGAAAGCTAAGATGTGGTTGTATGCACCTCACCCCAGAGAGGGATGTGGGGGGCCTTTTGACACCTCTTGCATTTCACTTTTGAGATTGGAGCATATTCTGTCATTATTTACTGCCTAATTCAGGTACTTTAAGTCTGTCCCAATGAAAAGTCATCACTTTTCAAAGAGAATGCCACATATATTTTTCTTCTTTTATATTTAGCCAAAATACTTCCTTGGTATTAATGACAACTGTACCATATCAAACTCTTGTAATATCACTTTGCACCCATGATAACTACCATTCACACCACCCCTCTAGGGTAAGCATTTTTATCTAGGCATCATGAATAAGGACAGTGAGAGAAACTTTAAGTAGAATTTTTAATGTCACACAACATGAAGGTTGTGAGACTGAATAACAAACTTAGGTAACAGGATCCCAAACTCTTATTCTTAATTTTGCCACCGATTGATGCCAAGATTGACTCGAAGAGCAGAATGAAGACTTGAAGAGCTCCTCTCTGTAAAATTGATGGTTTCATCCTTCTCAAAGTGTTCTCAATTGAAAGGAACTGAGACAGGTTCTTGTTGAAATAGCCCAAAATAATTGCTAGTGATGAAGACATTTCATCTCCTGAAATGTCCATATCATATTGGTCCAGTTCTCAGGACTCCATCACTCCACTGCCTATGACTCCCATGGCAGGAAAATTGCAGTTTGTACGCTCAAAAAATAAATATGACTATTTTGTTTGGTTATGCTTTATATTTGTTTACTTTGTTCTGAATGGAATTCAGCAAGAGAGAAGGGGCAGTTTTTGTTTTGTACCTCTGTAGAACACATCTATATAAACACACAGGCATCTCATTTTGGCAGCCATTGATTTCAGATTCTAGGTTTGGGGGCCTTAGGCCAGATGTCTAATTATTCAGAACATTTGTTAGTGGAGACTTAGATGTCATTAGATTCCCTAGAATGTCAATGATTTCCTGAACATACTTTTAAATGAAAATATAAAATTAATTAGCCAAGTAGTTAATTCACTCATCCTTCCATCCATCCATTCATTTAGATAATCATTCTACACACATGCTGGGTTAGTAGATGGCAAGCTGCACTGCCTTCATCTGTTTCATGCTCCTTGATGCCCAACAGTTGAAAGTGTTTGGCATTACAAGTGCTTAGCAAATATTTGTTTGATGACTAAATTATTTGAATAGGTATATAATTGAATGAATAAATCAGTGAACTGTGGATATGTAGATATTGTTTGCTGACCATGAGTGTAAATTGTACCACTGAGATAGTTATTGTGTATGAAAAGAAGGAAGTCAGTAGAACTCAATGTCTGGTCAAAATGAGCTAAAGCAGTACTCCATTTATTCTCATATTTGTTCACTCATTGAACATTTATTAGATACCTACTGGTTAAATGGCAATATATCTTTGTTCTTTTGCTCCCAAAATTTGTTGTTTTTCATACATTCTATGTTCCAATAATGAGCTAAATTATCATATTCTTCTTAGCAAAGTATCTCAAGAATGGAAGAAAAAGTATCCAATGTACTCAGCCCTAATATGAAGCTAATTTATAGCTTTCATATGAAGGCTAAAACCCAATTATAGCACAGGAATACAGGGATAGGGGAAAG
>CAUYON010058744.1:0-12178 GCA_963573935.1 Arctocebus calabarensis
CTTTTTTTTTTTTGAGACAGAGCCTGAAGCTGTCATTCTGGGTAGAGTGCCGTGGCAACACAGCTCACAGCAACCTCCAATTCCTGGGCTCAAGCGAGTCTCTTGCCTCTGCCTCCCAAGTAGCTGGGACTACAGGCGCCCGCCACAACGCCTGGTCATTTTTTGGTTGCAGCCATCATTGTTGTTTGGCGGGCCTGGGCTGGATTCAAACCCGCCAGCTCAGGTGTACGTGGCTGGCGCCTTAGCCCATTGAGCCACAGGCGCCAAGCCTGAACTTCTTTTAAAAATAATGTAATTAATGATCTTTAAAAATTTTCACAGCACACCTAAGATCCTCTAATGGCATACCAGTTGAAACACTACTCTAGTTCAAGCTTCCTACTGGAACTTCCTGGATTTTATTTACTATCCTCCTTGCATTTCACCTGGGATTCCCCAATCATTCATCCTCCAACAGCTACCAGACTGATCTCTTTGAATCACAAAGGAGGCTTGTTATGTCATGGCCCTGCTTAAAATTCTTGAGCAATTTCATCATCCATGGGGGAAAAAAAATCCCAGTTCCTTAATATGGCATTCAAGACGCACAAAGACTTGGCATCTGCGCCTCCCTAATTTCACTTCCTACCACCATCTGCCCCGACATATCTGTGCTTGTCACATTCAACTCCTGAGAATTCCCTGCATACACACTGCTGCCCTCTCCTTTACCTGGCAATATTGTTCTTCAAGATCTTCCTCACATCATTGGCAAAAAGAAAAGAAGGGGGCCCCAGCTGAAGGAGCTGATTATCCAAATAAACCCTGGGGATCTCTGAGATGATATATCAAAGCAAAACAACCAACATTTTTAGACTGCCAAGACTATATCCTGAATTCCTAGAGCAAAACCTCCTAAAAAAAGCAATAATGCATCATCATATGAGTAGATGTTAAAGGTGAGGTGTCCTGGTACAAGAAAATCCAAACTTAACAAATGGACTGAACAAAGAACTTTGAATCATCATGTCCACAAAATGATCACTTGTGGTCTTTATACACGTAACAACATTAATAATGGCTTTAAATTATTTTTTCTAAGAAGAATATGTTCCAAAGAGTAATCGGAGGGACCTCACCTATTGTGCATATAATGCAAGGATACATGTCAAATCTATTAAGAGCAGAGTATAAATGTGTTTTTTATTTTTGAGACAGAGTCTCACTATGTCACCCTCAGTAAAGTGCTGTAGCATCACAGCTCATAACAACCTCCAACTCTGGGGCTTAAGTGATTATCTTGCCTCAGCCTCCCAAGCAGCTGAGACTACAGACACCCACCACATCGCCCAGGCACTATTTTTTTATTGTAGTTGTCATTGTTGTTTGGCAGGCCCTGGGCCAGGTTCGAACCCACCAGCCCCAGTATATGTGGCCGGTGCCTAGCCACTGAGCTACAGGCAATGAGCTGAGTAAAAATGGCTTAACACAACAATTAAGTGAAGTGAAGGCTATGTTAACCAGTTTGATGTAAGCATTCCAAATTGTATATAAAATCAGCACACTGTACCCCATATAAGCATTAATGTATACAGTTATGACTTAATTTTTAAAAAGAACAGAAAAACAAAAAAATAATAAAATATTTTTTCTGACTATGATTACTTTATGGTCCTACTTAAAGATATAATTTGATCTTATAAAATTCCAGAAAATAATTCTTATTTTTAATAAAGTTTAATATACCAATCTATTGAGATTCAAGTGCTCCAAAAGATAAGATCCTTTCCACTTCTAAAATCAAATCATGTAGTGAGAATTGACAGAAAGAGACTTTTTAAATAATTCTCCAGAATGGTAGAAAGCATATAAGATGCGTTTCCAGTGTTCTACTCCTATTAGCCAGAAGAAGAGTGGAATTTTCAAAGATGCAAATAGTTCCCTCCGGTCATATTATCCTGAATGGAAATTAGAGCTGTCAGAGAATAGGAGACTGAGGGAAAAGGGCATGCCCCGCAGCCTCTGGTTTCTCTGGTTCCAAAACTAGAAGCAAATGATTCCTTTGGTTTTCTTTTTTTTGTTGTTGTTGTTTTTATTTTTTTCCCTTTTATTAAGTCATATATACATAGATCATGAATACATTTATGCCTGTGTGGGATTCCACGTGTTGATTTTTTGTACAAATTGGAGTAGTTACATCCAACTAATTATCATAGCTTTCACCTCATTTACTTAATCACTGTGTTAAGACATTTGTGTTCTTTACTTGATAGATTTGACTCGTACCCTTGCAATATGCTCCATAGGTGTGGTCCCACCATTTACCCTCCCTCTAACAAACCACCCCCGGCCCTTCCCATCTCTCTCCCCTTCTCTCCTTCATCCTGGGCTATAGTTGTGATTCATCTTTCATATGAAAGTGTGAGTAATCATAAATTGGTTTCATAATAGTACTGAGTACATTGGATATTTTTTTCCATTCCTGAGGTACTTTTCTAAGAAGGATATTTTCCAGCTCCATCCACTTAAACATAAAAGAAGTAAAGTCTCCATCTTTTTTTAATGCTGATTCCCTTGTTTGTCTAATACACCCATTAAGCTTCTGAAATAAATAAGTTTGCTTCAAAATTTGATTTCCTGTGGGGTCATCTTCAGATGCTGCATGGCTTTAAGTTATTATAATTAATTATAAAACAGTATGATTTCCAAAGTGAAGACCCAGAGTTGAGAAAACACCCTTCCCACCACACCTCGCCACCAACCCCCCAATAGCTACAGGGACTCTCATGAAACCAACATCTGAGTGAACATGAAGAAGGCAATCAAGGACTTTGCCTCAATCAACCTCATGATCTAGAGAAAGAGGAGTCCATAAATAAGCAAATAAAGAGAAAAGATGATTGTGTATTGTGGTAAGTGCAGTTAATGACAGCAGTCGGCAACATTCACTATTAAGATACGTTTTTATTTTTCATTTTGTTTCCCACATCCTCAATAAACATAAAACTTCACAGGTTGAACTATTAATGTGCAAACACTGGAACAAACATGGGTTTCCTATTCTAATGGCAAAGGCTGACAAATCAAAAAACGATTTTGATGATCCTGGGCTCTAAAAAAACTCTGCCTCTGGCTTCTTGTGGAAAAAATAGGCACTAGATACTAGGACCAACAATATCATTAATAGCCCCAAAATGCAAAGCATACAAGTGGCCTATGAATATGGGTTTCGAAATGTATATAAAGCCTTACCTTAGAGTTTTATTATGTTTTAGAACTGTTGCTGCCTTAATGTTTAAACACCAATTTAATAAGAAATAAGAAATGCCTACTTGAAACTAATAAGAAATGCCTACTTGATTATAGCTTTTTATAAATATAAATGCAGTGATCTATAGCTTTGTTAACCTAGCTAATAGATGATGATGTTTGTAAACCTAGCTAATAGAGTTATTTGCAGAAAAACAGAGAACAGGGAGTTATAGAGACAACTTTGTACACAAGTAAGCACTACTCCTCCCACCCCAAACCTTAGTCATCTGAATTATTCTAAGGTTATTGTAAACACTAAAATTCTATACGGCAAGGGAAGACTTTTAATAAGTCCCTTTATGATGTGTAATTTCAGCACTGCACATAAAGAACTGGAGTGTTAAAGAAATTAACTACATGAAATATAGATGCTTAAAATAACATGAAATAAGTGATTTGAGACCACCAAAACTTTATATGACAAAGTTATTCATTCTTGGTGCCTGCAGGACATTGTAACACTGAGATGGCAATTTATTAGATGTGGTGCACAAGCTCTATTGTGGGCTCAGAGCAGAGGTGCAGGGAAAAACTCCAGAAGATTCTTCCTTCGCAAACAGGTAACATTCTGTTATTTTAGGCCACCACATGAAACCAATTGTCAATCACAGCTTCTGTCACAGAGTGGGATGTGTCATGCTTCATTTGGTACAAAATGTGACAAAGTGAAAACCTGATCGATATTTCAGTAGCCTCTGCTCAGCCAGCAGCATGAGGAGCTGGCGTGCTGTGATGAAGCATTAGGCTTCTTACAATGCCAACCTAGAAACCAAAT
Organism: Arctocebus calabarensis; assembly: GCA_963573935.1. NCBI lineage: Eukaryota > Metazoa > Chordata > Mammalia > Primates > Lorisidae > Arctocebus > Arctocebus calabarensis. The sequence goes on from CAUYON010058744.1 coordinate 4,067, forward strand.
CATGGCTTTGTAGTAAGAAATAAAAATCATGATTAAAAAGCTACAGCTGGGCGCGGCGCCTGTGGCTCAACGAGATAAGGTGCCAGCCACGTACACGTGAGCTAACGGGTTCGAATCCAGCCCAGGGCCTGCCAAACAACAATGACGGCTGCAACCAAAAAATGGCCGGGCGTTGTGGCGGGCTCCTGTAGTCCCAGCTACTTGGGAGGTGGAGGTAGGAGACTCGCATGAGCCCAGGAACTGGAGGTTGCTGTGAGCTGTGATGCCACAGCACTCTATCCAGGGTGACAGCTTGAGGCTCTGTCTCAAAAAATAAAATAAAATAAAATAAAAAAATAAAATAAAAATAAAAAGCTACAGCTGATCTCCTCACCTAGCAAAGGAAATATGGATAAAATAAAATCACCACCGCACTTAATTGACAGACTTAATGTAAGAAGTGATACAATATGTAGTTTATATACAGTGTGGCCATAAAGTTCATGTGCAATTTAAAATAGAGCGCAATTTAAAATTGCCCACGAACATTACAGTCACCCTATATTATAAGGCTCATCTTGAAAAATGAACAAATTTGCTTCATTTGCTATGAGTAACACACCTGGGTTGGGCAGCCCGTGTCATTTCTACTGACAATGAGATTTCTTCCAAGAAAAGGAAAACACCACCACAAAGCAGTGTCTAAAAACCCTTTGCTCAGATCTCACCTTGGTTTCCTCACAAAGCAAACTCATTCACTTCCCTATGAAGAGGCAAAGTAGGTGACTGCAGGAGTATCAAAGTTGAGAATTTCTGCCAAGGCAGGGGTGGGGGTTGGCAGGCGGGAATAAACTCTCTGACTCCAAGAATTTGAGAGAAGGGGCTGTCTCAGTAGGCAGAGGGGATCAACAGATGTGATGCGGGGTGCTAAAACCATAGCATAGACACTCTGGTAGTAGGACAGGGGTACAAACCAAAGGGCAGGTGCTGTCTTTACCTATGTATGCACAGCATGAGGAATCTGTGCTCCCTGGAAAATACCCGGTGATGTCACCCTGTACAGCTGTAACCTGCATGAGAGCTTTGACTTAGTCATCAACAATGACATTTTTTTAAAAAACTATCAATTCCACCTATTCCCTATGAGAAAGAGAAGCCTCAGAAGGGTTTAGAGCAGGGAATTTAAAGACAGAGTACCTGGGTTCAAAGCTTAGCTCCACCATTTACTAAGCTAAATGACTTGGGTAAGTTACTTGACTTCTTTGTGCCTCAGGAAACTTTTTTTTTTACATAGTTTTAAATCAACAGGAGGCCCTGAAGAGGATCAAACTCTCCACCCCTTCTTTACAAGACCAGTGCTCTAACCACTGAGCTATGGAGCCCAGCTACAATAGGAAATAATAAATAGTATTGAGTTCTTATGAGGAATTAAATGAGTTAATATTTATAAAATGCCTGGAATAGTACTTGGCACATATTAAGCACTGTTTGTTAATTTTTTTATTAAAATAAACATTTTTCTAAATGTTTACTCAACTAGGAAGAGCCCCTGGCCCCATTTACATAGCTCACCAGAGCTGTAGCTGGAATTCTGTTCTCCCTTCCGCCCCAAACCATCTGCCAGAGCTGCTGAAAGGAGTCTCAGGGCCTATCATGGGGGCAGATGCTGCTCATTCTTCTCCCCTTCTTGTTGCTTTGACCCTGATTTGGATGCCCCCATCGTTGACACAATCCCATTTCAAAACGCTAACCTTTCACTCCAAGGTGGCAGTGTAGCAGCACAACTGCAGTGATGGGGTCAAATTGGCAGCCAGACTCCCAAGATACAAACAGATATGGACTGAATACATTTACTTAGCTTTATAGATGGATATGGGGCAGGTAATACCTCGGAGACAGCAGCTTCTTCTCAATGGGAGGTGCAGCAGCTACAAGCACACAGCTTCTTTTGCCCCCTCATCCACACAGGTCATACATGACTGTCACAGATGACAGAAAAATGTTTGTAGGTCTTATTGATGAAAAGAAGCCACAGGCCCTTTTCCTGCCAATCTTTATGCCACTCTCAGACATGCTAAAGGTCCCCAAGCCAATTGACAGCACTCCAACCCAGCGGCAACTCCCTTCAACAACTAAGGCAGGCATAATATCCCCCAATTATCCTATCTATACTATTATCAAAGACATAGCACATGAGAAACCTAAATCAACCCAAGCCTTCATTCATGAATGCCAATCCATTTTTAATGGATCCCCACATGCCCTAAACTCAGATACACAGCCTACTTTGGCCTTAGATTCACCATACAGCTGTGCTCTCCTCAGAGTGTCAACTTAGAGACAGAAACCTTTTCTTTATTTCCTCTTCCTATCACCTGACACCACAGCATAGTCTCTTAAATATAAAAACTCAGGAAAACATTAACTGCATTTAAGCAATGAATGAAGCTTCGTCACAATTATTCTACTATGGTGAAGGAAAATTATAAATTTTAAAAGTCCCAATGTTTGCATGTCAATGATCCTTATACATACATATGAAATACTAAAGGCCAAAGGCTTCATCCAAACCACTTTCTCAATTCTTATAGGAAGAAAAAGGCACCCCAGAGGGATCAGGAAACTAATTTCTTTTTTTTTTTTAATTTTATTATCTCCAGTTTTATTGTGCCATACTATCTTTTTCATACTGTTTAAATTTCCCATTTCCATAATCCAAATGCCAAAAAATTACTACACATTCCCTTAGATGTCCAAAAATAGGTTAACTGGAATATTTTTAGTTATAGCTGAAGGCAGCAACATTTACAATATTTAGCACTTTTGTTACACCCATAAACATGTAGAAATTGCTTGCAAAGCAATTGTAATATGAAAGGAATATTTTTATAAATACTGACAGAATGGTTATGCATCTCTTTCAGCATAATAACTTGGTACCCTACATAGTCTTCCTGACCCATAGCCTTACCTGAACCTTAATGCAATACTGTCAAGTCCTTATGTCATTAAAATACTAGTATGAAATATTGTCATCAGTGTTTATTAGTTATATACACAAATTATGACTGGCAAGTATCTAGTATCAAATTAGGCCCTTGGACTATGGCAAAATAGAGGTTGATTATCGTCACCTTAAATGTAATTATTAAAAGAAAATTTTATTAGAAGAAGATAATTGGGCATTCTCAATGCTCCAGTTTGAAGTGATATTTGCCTCTTAGTTTCTTGAAAATGAAGTTTTCAAAGTTATATGCATAGGTTTCACTTAAATTATGTAGCAATCTTTTATTATTATTGTTCCAGATCTTGTTTAATGAAGATCTCTGTCATCAAATCAAGTATGATATTTCAAAACTATAAGAATTATACTCACTAGCAAAGGGATAACTGCAATCAAAGCCATGATGGCTTTTATTTTGCAATCACATCAGATTTGCCTTGTATGTTGTTTGGATCTATTGCTAATTTGTCCTGCAGTTCATCTAGTCTCTCCCCTCTCTCAATTACCTTTGTAATGTTTTCTTGCATAACATCAGTAACTTCATCCACCTGATTCTGAACATGCTTAATTTTATCATTTCTAGGTCCAAATCTTGGTCCAGATGGTTTCCTAAGAAAAGAAAAATTCTCTTTTTCATCTGAATCATCTTCCAAAAGATTTCTCCTTTCGCTTTTCACAGAACCAGTGACATCATCAGCATTTTAGGTGGCCCTTGAACTTGGGGAGCATATTTTACTCCGCAAGCATTTTTCTACTTCCTAGCAAAATAAGTATTCACCACTGTGGCTCCCAGGAAACTCCTGGCAGCTCTCCCAGGTAGGTAGTACCAGTTGGGCAGGAGAAGGAACAAGAAACCAAGGAAAATGGGTGGGAGAGGGAGACAGTGACCACAGATCCCACATTAGTCACAGCTCTGCAGATGAGCCCCCGCTCATCAAGCTGATCGGTGCTCCACCAGGAAGCTAATTACCCCATAACCATTCTTTTGAGCATAGCCTATGTCACTGTACAAAGAACAGACAATAAATGCTTAGGTATTCAACATGTGACTCAATCTTGTGAAAATCATGATTGAACTTACTTGGGTCTCTTCATGGAAAGATCCAAATCTGTACTTAATAAACAATACCAATGTAAATACAAGGAACCAGGCAATATAAGTTAGGGATGGCCCAAAGTTTCACTTGGGAAATCATCTTTGGTCTTCAGATATAACTGAAAATCTCCTGCAATGCCATTTTTGGTATCCCTTAGCTGTTAGTGACCAACAACCATATGATGGCATAGGTCAGTGGTTCTCAACCTTCCTAATGCTGCGGCCTTTTAATACAGTTCCTGTGGGTCATGACCCACAGGTTGAGAACCACTGGCATAGGTTATCATCAAATGAGACCAGTATAACAAACCAGGTAATATAAATAAGGCATGCTATTTATGTTTATTGAGGCAATTTTTACTCCAACTTACAAATAGCATTATGTGTTTTACATAAAGGATATATTCATCTTTATTACTATAAGAATAAAATGTTGATTAATGACTGTGAAAGTTAATTTGACATACAAAATAGTTAACTTATTTACAATATTTAAAATGAACACAAAAAGCATAAACTGGCTCAGCACCTGTAGGCCCAGCTACTTGAGAGGTTGAGACAAGAGAATCGCTTAAGCCCAAGAGTTGGAAGTTGCTGTGAGTTGTGTTGCCACAACACACTACCAAAGGTGAGATAGTGAGACTCTGTCTCCAAAAAAAAAAAAAAGAGGACAAACCATAAAGGAAAAACTCAAAAAAATTGGACTTCATAAAAATTTTAAATTTCTACTCTTCAAAAGAGATTTTTAAAGAAATTAAAAGCCACAAACATGTAGAAAATAGTGTAAACCACTTATCTGATAAAGAATTGGCACCCAGAAAATATAAAATATACTACTCAGTTGTGCAGGCAGAATAGGGACTGAAGACACCATTCTTGGCAGGGGAGGCTAACCCCAGAAAAAGGGAAAATTAAAATGTAAGCTAAAGGAGTCGAAACAAAGGAAAGTCAGCTAATTTACCTTTAAGCCAGCCATTGTTAAATTTCTTATGTGAACTAGTTTCCGGCCTTTCCTGAAACTCTGGCCTATTGGGGATACAGCTTAAACAAACACCCCTGCTGAATCTGTGAACACTCTGAGAAAAACAATGGCCATAGAAGAGGCTAAGGCAAGTCCTAGAAAAAGATTTCTAGGTCGTTTCCTGCCCATTAAACAGACAAAGCAGATACCCATTGTGGAGATTTGCATTTGGCTGGGCAGAGACCAAGGGAAGGGCTCCAGCCCTGCCATATGGGCAGGAGGGCTTACATCCCTTATCACAGAGGAGGTGATGAGAGGAAAATGCCTCTCTCCCAACAATTCCTCAGGGGACATTAACGCCTTTTACTCCACAGGGAACTAGCGAAGTTTAACACCTCCCTAGGAATCTGTGTGACTCCAGACAGGAGGCTGCCCCCACACAAGGTTCAAGTTTCAGATTCCTCAAAACTGCTCAAATAATTAAAGTTAATAATAATAACAATAGGAGCTGATAGGCTCACTCAGAGAAACTGCTGGTATCTTTGTTCCCTCCCTCAGCTTACCACCTGGGCAAAGAGATTTGAATAAAAACCGAGTGGAACAAAGATAGGCACAATTCACCGGAGCCAACAAACAGGTGATGGTCCCCTGAGCTCCCACCTTTGAAAATTCTATTCTGTGTCTCATTTCTTTCTTTCTTTTTTTTTTTTTTTTGCAGTTTTTGACCAGGGCTGGGTTTGAACCCGCCACCCCCAGCATATGGGGCCCGGCGCTCTACTCCTTTGAGCCACAGGTACCACCCCTGTGTCTCGTTTCTTTACCGTCATTCCTAACTTTATATTTCTTCAGTCGGTCACACCAGTTCCACAGGTCTTAGTGGACCTTGCCCCCAGGGTAGGACCCCAACAAATAGAAAGACAAAAAGATTAAAAATGGGAAAAATATAAACAGGGACTTCACTAAAGAAGCTATGGAAGAAGATGGCGATCTATAGCCAGCTTTCCGCAGAGGTTCCCACCCAGAAGGAGAGTTAAAGGACAGAAACTCAGCACGAAAGCTCATGGTTTGGAGCTGAGCCAAAAGAAAATGTTGAAGAGAGCACATCAACCCTGCTGGGGCGACCCGAGACCCTGAGGACACAAACAAAAAGGTACAGAGCACATCACCAAGCGGACGGGAGTCCCCTCCCCCATGACAGAGGTTCGCAGTATACTCTATACCTCCATACAAACAAGCGAGCAGAGTTCAGATGTCCTCCCACTCTACCCCACGGGACAGACCCTCTAAAAACCAGACCTCCTTCCCCTATTAGGGTGCCATGGTGCTCTCCAGCCAGGCATAAAACTGTATATACTCTCTACCTGCAAGTTGGAGTTCCTAGTGTTCCCCTCCACTCTCACCCTGGGGTCTGGAGGCCTGTCCCCCACAGAGTCCAGATTCTTGGAGATTTTCTCGAGGGGTGTAGACAAGCACAGACTGTTGCTGAACTGTGATGGTTTTCCAGCTCAGGAGTGGTGAGAGGGGAGTGAGCCGAGAGGAGACACAGCTGGAGGGAAGGTCTCTTGAGGCACAAAACAGTGGCCGGCTCTGGGAACAATAGCAGGAGAGCTGCACCCCTGGGGATGTTTTGAGGAGACACTCCCAGTCTTCTGGGCGGCCAGGGGAAGTGGGTGGCTTCTCTGGTGATAGCCACCAGCAGAGCAGATCTGCAACCAAGGCATGTGAAGGATATGCCTGAGGCGATACCAGCTGGGACAGAGCACAGGGATTAGAATACTCCCAGCGAGGGTGCTTTGCTTATCTTCAGACTAACCTGGCCCTCAGGGGATGAAAGCTGAGACAAAGGGCTGGAACTCACAGACTGAGTCAGGCCTATTTGCAGCCCCAATTTGCAGCCCCAGTCTGATCAGGGAAAATAGCCTTGACAGAAATAAATTCTGTGAACTTGTTCTGTTCCAGCAGCAACATCAATCAGGGACAGAGCTGGAACTGAGTGAATCGCCCCGCCCCTATCAAGTACCCAGGTTGTCAGGCCTCACCTCCCCCTGTCAAACAGTGACAGGGAGTAGCGAACTGGTGGTGGAGCCACAGACCTCACTGTGACCCAGGCAGGCGCAAACCTCTGGAGCATCTGCTCATTGGAGGAAACTGGATCACAACTGTTACCACCAACTGGGTGTGACAGAGGAGCAAGGTGGGGAAGAAGGCATCAACCTTCCCAGACTAATCTACTTGCTGGGGGAGGGGTGCCCTCCTGAGCTCACAGAGCACCGGAGTGAATTATACTAGAGCTTCCAGCAGATCCCTGCTATCTAGTTGCCAGAGACTTTTTAACTCTTCCATTTGAGATCGGTGCTGGCTAGGACAATTGATTGGGACCTCATCAACTGGGCCAATCACCCGAGGACTTTCCAAAGTGGTACCCTGGGTGTGTGGTAGTAGGAAGGCTTTTTCAATTGTTGCCTGTGGGGGGTGCGGCGACTTAACTCTGGTATTCCTTCACAGCTCAGATTTCAATCCAGAGTAACAGATTCTCTAGGGTAAGACAAAGATCAGCTGAAAATAAGACAGAGCCACTTAACCCCACCACACCAAGAAGGTTCCCAGTTCTGCAAGCAGTAACTCTCTATGAGTCCTTGGCAAAACTCTAGGGGAAAAGGTACAGATGCCAGTCCAAGCTTTTAAGCAAGGGACTGGTCAATCACTACTCCTAGAACTCCCAGCCCAAATTGTCCTTATCTACTCATCTAGCCAAACGGTGTAAAACTAATCATGGGGCAGAATCGATGGAAAAGCTCTGGAAACATGAACAACCAGACTAGGTCAAACCCCCCCCCGCCAAGGAATAATCTGGCAGACACAAGTGAGGATCCTATGCATAAACAGATGGCTGAAATGTCAGAAATCAAATTCAGAATTTGGATTGCAAAAAAGATCAATAAAATAGAGGAAAAGTTGGATTTAGAAATTCTGGGTGCATTTCAAAAATTGTCTCAAGAAGTCAAGGAATTCAAAGACCAAATGACCAAAGATTTGGACACATTGAGACAAGAAATTGCAGCCCTCAAAGAT
>CAUYON010058745.1:0-22907 GCA_963573935.1 Arctocebus calabarensis
TCCCCTATCCCTGTATTCCTGTGCTATAATTGGGTTTTAGCCTTCATATGAAAGCTATAAATTAGCTTCATATTAGGGCATAGGCTTTTTGACTGAATACAAAAATCTCAAGCCCAGTATCTGTTGTCTCCAAGAAATGCATCAACCTAGCGATAGATGGCACTATGCTAAAAATGGCTAAATAAAACAGGTGAGAAAAACAAGGAAAAAAAAAAAAAAGAAACGCATCAACCTCAAAGGGGAAAATAACACTCAGGGTAAAAAGACAGAAAACAATTATCCAGGCAAATAGAAATCAGATAAAAGCAGGGGTTGCAATCTCATTTGCAGATACAATTTGATTTAAACCAACAAAAATAAGAAAAAAACAAGAATGGACACCATATACTCATCAAGGGACACGCACAACATGAAGATATTTCAATAATTAATATTTATACACCTAACCTGATGCTCCTTGATACATAAAACAAACTCTAAATGATACGAACACTATGATTACATCCTACACCATAATAGTTGGGGGTTTTAACACTCCTTGAGCAGTACTAAACAGATCCTCCAAGAAGAAACTAAGCAAAGAAATAATGGACTTAAATGTGACCCTAGAACAAATAGAATTAACAGATACACAGAACATTTCATCCTAACAAAACTGAATAAACAATCTTTTCATCAGCCCACAGATCATCCTTCAAAATTGAACATATCTTAAGACACAAATCTAACTTCAACAAATTCAAAATACTAGAAATCATTCCTTGTATCTTTTCAGACCATCATAGAATAAAAATTGAACTCAATACCAAAAGAAATCATCATATCCAAATGAAGTAATGGAAACTAAATAACCTTGTGCTGAATGACAGCTAGGTCAAAGATAAGATTAAGAAGGAAAGCATTAGATTTTTAAATAAAACAAAAATGAAGCCACAAGCTATCAAAACCTGTGGATTATTGCAAAGGCAGTCCTAAGAGGCAAATTTACAGTATTAAATGCCTTAATCAAGAAAACAGAAAAAGAGGAAGTAAACAATCTAATGGGCCATCTCAAGCAACTGAAAAAGAAATAATAATACTATCCCAAACCCAGCAAAAGAATAGAAATTAACCAAGATTAGAGCAGAATTAACTGAAATTGAAACACAATCATTTGGAAAATCAGCAAAATAAAAAGTTGGTTCTTTGAAAAGATTACTAAAATCAATAAACCTTTGGCCAGACTAACCAGCAATAGAAAGGTAAGTTCTCAAATAACTTCAACCAGAAACAAAAAAGGAGAAAATTACAATACATACAATAGAAAAAAAATACATGCAATAGAAATACAAAGACCCTCAATAATTACTACAAAATACTCTATGCCTAGAAATATAAAATTGTAGAGGAAATTGACCAATACCTGGAATTATAACACCTTCCTAAACTTAACCAGAAAGAATTAGGAATTTTGAATAGACCTACAAAGCACTGGAATTGCATAAACAATATAAAATCTTCCAAAAAAGAAAAAAAATAGGTCTTAAACAGATTTCCACCTAAGAATTCTACCAAACCTTCAAATAATACCTACATTGCATGACTATTTCAAAATATAGAGAAGGCAAGAATCCTTCCCAACAAGTTCTGTGAAGCAAATATCACTCTGATTCCAAAACTAGGAAAGGATTCAACAAAAAAAGAAAATTACAGGCCAATATCATTAGTGAATACTGATGAAAAATATTGAATAAGATCCTAGTAAACAGAATACAGCAGCATATTAAACAGTTATACATCATGATCAAGTAGGTTTTATACCAGGGATGCAAGGTTGGTTTAACATGTAAATCCATAAATGCAACTCATCAGATAAACAACAACAACAAAAAACAAAGGCCATATGATTCTCTCAATTGATGCAGAAAAGGCTTTGACAATATCCAGCATCCTTTTTTGATAAAAACACTTAAGAACATAGGCTTAGGTAGGACATTTCTTAAGCTGATAGAGATCATCTACAACAAATGACAGCCAATATCATATTGAATGAAGTAAAACTCAAAGCATTTTTACTCAGAACTGGAACTAGAGAAACTAGACATGAACCCAGCCATATATCGCCATCTGATCTTTGATAAACCAACAAAAGCATGCACTTTTGAAAAGAATCTCTATTCTATAAATGGTGCTAGGGGAACTGGGTAGCTACATGGAAATGACTGAAACTGGACTGGCACATCTCACCATTAACAAAAATTGACACTTACTCAATAAAAGAATTAAATGTAAGAAGTGAAACAATAAAAATTCTGGAAAATATTGTGAAAAATATTCTTGAAACAATTTGCCTGGGAAAAGATTTTATGAAGACTTCCCTTGGCATTTGCAGCAACACCTAAAATAAATAAATAGGACATGTTCAAGCCAAAAAGCTTCTGCATAGCTAAGGGGACAACTAAAATATACAGACAGCCTTTGGAATGGGACAAGATTTTTACATGTTATGAATCTGAAAAAAGGCTGATGACTAGAATCTACAGAGAACTCAAGTTAATCATGAAGAAAAGAGCAAACAACTCCATTTATAAGTAGGCAAGCGACTTCAACGGAATTTCTCTGAAAATGACAAATGGCCAACAAACATATGAGAAAATCCTTATCATCTCTAATCATCAGAAAAATGCCAATCAAAACTCCTATGAGATATTAACTAAGACCAGGGAGATTAGCAAAGTCTCAAATCACTCTCCTTTCTTGCCCCTTTCCCTATATTCTTGTGCTGTAATTGGGTTAAAGCTATTGGGTTATAGCTTTTCATACGAAAGCTATAAATTAGCTTCACAGTAGGGCTGAGTGTTTAGGATACTTTTTCTTCCATTCTTGAGATACTTTGCTAAGTTGCATCCATGTAAACATGAAAGAGGTAAAGTTTCCATCTTTCTTTAAGGCTGCATAATATTCTATGGAGTACCACAATTTATTAATCCATTGGTGGGTGATGGGCACTTGGGCTTTTTCCATGACTTTGCAATTATGAATTGGGCTGCAATAAACATTCTGATACAAATATCTTTGTTATTATGTGATTTTTGGTCTTCTGGACCTAGTGGAAGAATTATAGGATCTAATGGTAATTCTATTTTTAGATCTTTAAGTATTCTCCAAGCATCTTTCCAAAAGGAATGTATTAGTTTGCATTCCCATCAGCAATGTAGAAGTGTTCCCTTTTCTCTACATCCAAGCCAGCATCTCTGGTTTTGGGATTTTGTCATGTGGGCTAATCTTACAGGAGTTAGATGATATCTCAAAGTAGTTTTGATTTGCATTTCTCTGATGATTAAGGATGATGAGCATTTTTTCATGTGTCTGTAGGCCGTGCGTCTGTCTTCTTCAGAGAAGTTTCTCTTCAAGCTCCTTGCTTACCCTGAGATAGGATCACCTGTTAGTTTCTTGCTAATACATTTGAGTTCTATGTGTATTCTGGTTATTAAACCTTTGTCAGAGACATAACCTGCAAATATTTTCTCCCATTCTGAGGGCTGTCTCCTTGAAAAGCCACAATTTCAATGATATCTTCTTCATGACCTGGAAGGTTCGATTTTTGAAAATAAAGTAAACAAAAAGCAAATTTTTTCTCCCATATTCAATGGGCAATGCAGAAAATATTCTATAATAATATCTCATAATATCGTGTACAGATGCTCTAGAAGTACTGTGAAGTTCATGTGAGCATTAGCTTAATTAGTTGGTGTCCATTTTTTAATTTGTTCAATGTATGTTTTCCCATGTTCCAAGGTTAGTTTTAAAATATGTAGACATTGTATACTCTTGAGATTTATATATTTTATTGAAATGTGTCCAGCTTTTTAACTGAGAGAAGAGTATTATAAAATGTATTATAAAGATATAGAGCTCCTTTTGTAATTGATCTTGACATTAATAGTACATCAGGTACTATTTCTAACTTCGTACCAGCTCCATAAAATGAATTCTACAGAATAATGCTTTACTTACACAGGCAATGAGCAACTCAACTCTCCAGGTGCCTTAACTTTCCTCCTTCCACAATAAATCTTCATGTTCTGCAGAGATTCATCTCATTCTTCCTTTTTGATGTCAGTTGCTTTAAATTCATGCCGACTTCTTTAGGGCCTTGTTTTCAGAATAATATATATCTTATTTTTGCTAAGAAGTATATGAAAAGGATTAACATAGCCCCACATTCACGATTAATGCAGTCACAAGCCAAAAATTGGCTAGAGGTGCAACGTAGCATTTCAGTAACCACTTATCATGAAACTTAGACACTATAATATTCACATAAATATTTCCAAGCAACATAATATCCAACAGAGCTCATGAATTTAAAATTTTCTCAGCTATTTTCTTTAAGGAATTGATATTTTGTATTTATCTTCTTGAATTTCCTAGTAATATTTCATGGTTGACAGAACTACCACAATGTTACTCTATTAGCACAATGATTTCCACTTTCACCTATGGCAAATAAGGGAAAACTTTAAAACAGCACCAACATTACATTACCTTATAGATACTTGATGGATAAATGAAATTGATTAGAAATGTAACTCTGCAAACACATTGACCGAGGCTACTTTTCTTTCCCTGAAAAAAGTTTAAGTGATACCTACTGGAAAAAAATTGACAATGAATGATTACTAAGTTGAGTTTAATTCAATAAATAATTATTACGTTCTATAGATTTTATAGCATTTATTATTTATAAACATTCTACATAGTACACAAGATAAAAGCCCAAGATCCTAGCCAATGCATAAAATACCAGTCATGATCTAAAATGTATCTACCTCTTTAGTTTGCTCCCTGCCGATGACCACATATTCACCCATTTACCTTGCTGTACTACTGGTTAGAGTCCCCCAAATTGTCTGTGTTCTTTCATATCAAATAAATCTACATAATACTGTTCTGTAAATAGTATGATACTCCCCATCTTCCTTCTGATTTCTATCCATTTAAGTTTCAGAACTTATTATGAGTACTATCACTTCTGGGAAATTTATTCACTCCTTGAACTGAATTAGATATTCTTCCTCTGTGCTCCATCGTCATCCTGCACAGATCTTTATAGTCAAACTTGTCATATCACAATGTCATTTTTTGTCCAATTCCCCTATCCCACATAGAGCTATTTTTGAATATATAGAATATATTCACATGTATAGCTTTAATTCAGTGGTTTGGGGATTTATATTTTTTATTAGAACTTCTCATTATGTGGAAAGTAGGTATGTGAAAAGTTCAGCAAAAGAATGCACAAAAATTTATGACAAAGAGTAGAACTGTGTTTAGTATTTACCATCTCATTGCTTAAAATATATTTTCCTGCATTTAGAAAAACATATAATGACCATGGAAATATAGAGTCATTCCTTGCAATAATATTGAGAGGAATTTCATTTAGACGAAAGCACAAGAGAGGGAAAATCTGGGGTGAAAGATATATATGAAAGTATATTTAAGCCAGCTGCTTTCACTATTTTTATTAGTACCACCTGGCTTATTGTAGGGGCCTCTCTCATCATCAAAAAAAATTGAGTGCCAATAAAATTGAGAGTTGAATCTGATTTTTCTTTAGCTTTTCTATTTGTCTGATACTAAGCCCTAGAATTTACTAAATTGTCTTAAGATCAGTAACTGATATTTGAGAACCAGGAAAACTTGAATAAATTCCTGCCACAGCTTAGGCATCTTTTCTCTGTAAGAGTATGATTCTACAAACTGAATATTGATTCAAATGATGAATTTTGTTCCTTCCTTCAAAGAAGAAATGCGATAATGCAGTACTCGCAATGATTTGTCTATTATATAACTGTTTCCATTTTTATTAATATTTATATTATAAAATTTATTGGCACTACAGCAGTACAGACTTAATTTGATTTCTTTAAGCCTATTAGTCATTTATTAATTTGATAGAAAAAACCTTCATTACTTTTCATGTAAATCATATTTTGTTCCCAATAATCTAGTTCAAGCAACATGTTATATATGAAGGTTAAATTGCTGAGACTGGCTTTCAAGAAGTGAAAACATTCTCTTCATACTGTGAGGTATGCGAAGTGGGTCTGTGGAAACAGATCTGGAATGAATGATAAAAATGATGTGTTAACCGAGATGATCTTAACAGTCTCCTCAGCTTGACTAAAGGTTACACAAATTTCTCCCTGAGTACAGGCTACAGGTTCCCTTTCCTTAGAGCTGTTTACTTTAGAAAATTTGCAATTGTAATTTTTTTCTGTCTTTTTCAAATGTACATCTTCTCCCAGCCTTTTGTCAATTTTACAACCCATCTATATCTTTCTTGAGGATCTGATAGCCATCACTTGAAAATGAGATCATCAAGAAAGATAATGCCCCTATCTCCCAGTCTCTGTGGGAGGATAGGAACCTGACTTTGGTCAACACCAAGAGCAAACACAGAAGGCCTACTAGGGGTGTTGAGCCTTCCTTCTTTGCTGCTTCACATGGGAAGAATAACAGTTCTCTTGGGCTACACACGAAATACACACATAGTAAGGAAAGTGCATTAGCAAAATAAAGGTCTGTTCATACTTTTCGTGATATTGGACACCATGAATAATCAACAATCCTTATAAAATCAGCATGCCTCCCACGCAGGCCTCAGGTTGGACACCCCTAAACCCTCTTTTTTCCAATATCTCACCCCAATCTTGAAATTCCTCATTTCCATGGAGTTGATTCTATCTCTCTCCTCTACTAAAATAGTCTTTAATGAAGTCTGTCTTGCCTTTATAAATTGTTCAGTGCAATTTTTCTTTGAGGATATTTAGATATTATCTGCCCTTCAAGGTCTCAACTTCGTAATATAATTATGAATATAAGAATATCTTTTGTTGGTTATTCCATTGAAACACAGGATACAATTATACTAATCAGTTATGTCCTAACACCATGTATATGATAAAAGCAATGTGCTCATTTATTATAAATTCATATTATTTTTGCTTCCTTTAAAGAAATATAATCTCTGACTTATGGTGGCTTTACGTAGTGTTTTTCAGCTTTATAGTGGATTTCCAGGGATTTACCCCCATTCTAAGTTGAGGAGCCTCTGGACTCACAATGGTTCAATTTATAATTTTTTTACTTTATCATGGACTTACTGGGATATTGAGTGTGTTTTAACTTAGAATATTTTTTGGTTATTATGCATTTACCAGGACTTAATCCCATCCTAATTTGAAGAGCATATGTATTGTATTCCAATGTTTCTTTCACACATTGTATAATAATATTAGACATCATGAGCATTAATCACAGTGTAAGTACATAGAGATAATAATTAAAATATTTAAAAGATGACAAAATTAAACCTTTGATCACACATATATCAAATATATAGGAGAAAGGTAATTAACACTTATTTAGAATTTATTACACTTAATTATATATTATTTCATGGAATCCTCTTAATCGTACTTCAATTATGTGAACTTGATATTAAAATGTCTGATTTAAAAGTTAAATATTATCATCTTCTATAAGATGAAATATGATAGAATATGCTAGTATGTCTTCAAACAATCCATACAGCTCATCAGTTAACATATCAAACATTTATTTCTTTTTGCACAGAGGCCTCAGAGATCTCTGTGTTTCTAAGCCCCTGCTGGTACCATGGATTGGCTCCTACCTGCCTCCAGGCAGAGAGGACAAGTGTCTGTCTATTTCAATTGAACTTCATGGGCCAAGTAAATCCCATGGCCACATCTAACTTTAATGATCTGAAGAAATTTTATCCCTGCCTTTCTAGAACTGGTGAGCAGCAGTAATGTTTATCATCCATTTTCTGTGGAAAAGTTACTCGCTTAGACTTAACTGTTTTATTTTCTTAATATAGAAAATGTTAACATTTGGCATGCACATAATTTTAATATCTAAGACCCATATTTTATCTGACTTTTTAAACTCATAGCTAGATGTCCGAGATAATAATCCCATATTGATTTTAAAGGTTTAATGTTTCCTTAGTTTGTTTGATATAAAAATAAACATTAAGGCAAAAAGTTAAATAAGAATTTAGCATAATGGCATTTAAGTTGGGAAGGCAAATTTTATATCTTTGGCTATTGTCTTTTTAAGCATTTCTCTATTTTATCATTTTAGAGCCTATGACCTTTTTATATAGTGAAAGCACTGGCTCGTGATAATCTTGAGCTTACTCATTGCTTAGTATAATTTTTCTCCACTTGTGACATTTTCACTTCAGTTCTGCTTGAAAAAAGAACCTAACTGTGGAAATTTAGAGATTTCATAGAAAACATTACTCTTTCTTCTATTTTTCCTGTCTATACTAGCTATTTATTGGAAGATAAGTCTGCATCATTCCAGTGGCATTCTAATTACAACAATAAAATTCTGGTTTTTTAGCATACTTTCATGTTAACTGCTTATGCAAAGATATGCTGGAATAATGTCAATATTCATCTGAAGGAAGCTAAAACTGCTGATTATCAGGACTCAGAAACCTCTCAAGTATTCACCCTCAAATATTTGTCATTATTTACATATTGTTTTTCAAAAAATCATGGCCAGATTCTCTGCTGCAAGTGAATACATACATGATGCAGTCACACAGTCAATTCCCAGAGAAAACAGTGATCTCCCAGACTGAATTGTCTGTGTTAGTTTTCCAGTTATTTTTAAACTTGTATTTTCTCGTCATCCTTAGTTCCCACACTGCACCTTCCAGAGCTTTACTGATATTACTGTTCACCGTTTTTTTATTCCTGTTCTTTACTTTGATGGTTCTCCCACCTGAGTGCTGTGTTCAAAGTGTCTAAATGGATGCACTGTAAATTTTTATTGCCCTCAAGCTGATGTCTCAGCTAGCCTGCCATTCATGACTAAATTTCATAAAGGAGACATCTAAGCACTTTGCCTCACCACCTTGCCTCTTTCCATACCTTTGCCCATCAAATTTCTTTTGAACCAAACTGAATACCGTACCCTTTTTAAACTCTGCACCCCACTTGCTCACTCTGGGAACACTGAATGTCCAGCACAAAGTCTACTTCCCTGTGTACACCCTTTCTGAGGAAACTGGACAGTTTGGGTCAAGCAATTTTGTTTGTCATTTTCAAATTTCTATTTTAAAGAAATAGCCCCCTAAAATTTTCTGCACAAGGCACTTACTCATTGCCTGTATTTACTGGTTCCCATTATCAATCACTATTCATTTATTCAGCGTTTTTCACATTTTAACCCTGCAAGCTTAATTGTCATGGCATAATTTTTCCTCTTTCAGTCATTTACAATGCTGATTTATTTATCTTATTTCAGAGATTTTTGTTCTTTCTAATATACAGAAGCTTACCATGTTTATTTCTCTTTGTTTTTCTCCTTCACTGGAATAATATCATGTGCTGCTTAATTATAGTCCTTACACTAATTATAGTTCCTATCAGGGGCTTCAGGCTTCTTCTAGCCTGATGAGAAAATTTTATTGTACTTCTCCTAAACTACAAAATGTAAAGCTCATTATTTCTCCAAATTTAGTTTCTTTAATTTTATATTTATATTCAATTTGACATCATAATGAGTTCATTTTTATTTCAAAATGACACGTTGCCCTAGAAACTCTTGCTAAACATTAGGACAGCATTATGCAATGTCTGACAATTAAGTGTGTAAACTCGCCACCATGTGCTGACATTGGCAACACTGTACAAAAACGTTGGTGGGGTTTCCTCACGTTGGTGCATCCCAGCTGTGGTTGTGTCAATGTGCCCCAGTGTCTTGCTAAGTAGCCTTCGTTATTGTTGTGTGACATTGAAGAATGTTTGAGCTTGAGTTAGTAAAGAACAAACGCTGAACTTCTTGTTAAACTTAGCAAGAGTGCAAGTGAAATCAGGAACATGTTAGCCTGAGTTTATGGGGAGAATGCTATGAAGACATTATGATTCATAACAGTAGCAAAATTACAGTTATAAAGTAGCAACGAGAATAATTTTATGGTTGGGGGTCACTACAACAGGAGGAACTCTATTAAAGGGTCATGGCATTAGAAGGCATTAGGAAGGTTGAGAACCACGGCTTTAACTCGACTTCTGATTTTTTTTTTGAATTTTACTAATCTTTTGATTAGAGTTATTTTTCCATTTCAAGATTTCTTCCAGCATAACCAACTGCATTGAGTCCATTTTATTCATCATGTCTCCTGAGCCTCCTTTGGTCTATGACCGTTTGCCAGGTTTTCCCTCTTTTTCATGTCCTTGAGATATGACACTCAGGTATTTTGTAGAATGTTCTTCAATTTTGTTCTATGTGATATTTTCCTTAGAGTTATCTTGGGCTTTAGAGTTTTGGAGAATAATACCATAGTAGTAAAGTCATTATATCAGCAGCGTGTAATATTGATATATGATTTATTACAGTTGATGTAAACCTTGGTTACCTGCCCCAGATAGTGTTTGCCAGATTTTCCCACTATAACGTTGCCACTAGCTTCTACTTCATTCCCACACATATTTTTGCTTACGCTATTTTTTGGAAGAAACTCATAAAGTGCAGTCTATGTTGACATACTTCTGAAATATTTAGCCCCACTGCCTGGAGTTGCAGCTGCATAACTTATCTGGAATACATCTACATGAAAACTATATCTCTTCTCCCACATTTCATGGTTATTTAATCATTCATTTATATAAATATGGATTTGTAGTTTTTTTTATACTTTGCATCATAATATAGTTCATTTTAAATGTTATTCAGAATAGACACATTTGTCTTACTGCTCAAATTGTTTCACCTTTGGACATTGGAAACTCTTTCAGATATACATTTTGTCTCTTGACATGCCCCTGAATTTTTATTTTTTAAACATTTTATTATTTTGTATAACTACATGATGCTTCAGTTTAATCTTGTATTTCTCTAGCTCCCGCCAATTATCAAAGGAGCTCTGATTCCTTTTATCAGAGAATGGTTTTAGAACTAAGTCTTGGACATTGTTTGCATTCATTGTTGTGGGGTGTCCAATTCCTTTTTAAGCAATTTAGTTGATACTTTTTCTACAACAGTATAACGTTGCTCAATCTGAACCTATGCATGACTGAACAATAATTAATATGAATTAGAGACATTGAAATTGGAAAGTGAAGTTAAATCATTTTTTGCAACGCTCTGAATTCTGATTAAGTTATTATTTTACTTATAATTAGTATGAGGTATCAAATAATTAGACTTAGAATCACAGTAACTGAGTTCACATCTCAGATCCTATATTCTTGAATTTTACATCATTTGAGAAAAAGCTATAAGGGAAATTAGAGCTTATCTAGTTTAGTATTTCTTATTTATAAAGCACTAAATGTCGATATGAGAGTTTACATAACACACCCAGGTTATTGCAGAAATGAGACTGGATTTCATGTTATTGGATTGCAAATTAGTTTATTTTAAACAAAATGATACAGGACCTAACATCCCTTCTCAAAAATTATTATCTGTGTGTTGTAGCTCAGCATGTAACCTCAGCACCCTAGGAGGCTGAGATAGAAAGATTGCTTGAGGCCAGGAGTTTGAGACCATAATGGGCAATATAGTAAGATTCTGTTTGAAATAAAAATTATGAACAATTAGCTGCATATGATACTGCACACCTGTAGTACCAGATACTCCTGAAACTGAGGCAGGTGGGGATCACATGAGCCCAGTGAGTTATGATTACATCTCTCTACTACAGCTTGGATGACAGACTGAGACCTTGTCTCCAAAGAAACCCCCATGTTTATGGGTGTTCCTATGAATACACTTTAAATAAATTTGATAATATTATCTTAAAGGAATTATCAAAAATGCTAACTCTAGTGCTTACATTTTAGGATTGTTTTAAGAAAAAGAAAAGTGAATGTATTCTTATACTCAATGTATATGAATGATATATAAGAAAATGACACTCATCATACATAGATATTCTATATATATTTAATATTACTGAAATAATTCAAATGTATAGAGAGACACCATGCCCTGGAGATTTTATAAGGATTGTTTCATCTATTCACAACTCCCTGAATTAAGTGTGGTTATATTCATTTTAATAAATATGTTTATTTTCGAATAGAGAGTCTAATTAACTTACGCAGAATTATTCAGTTGGTAAGTTCTTATAAACCAAGATCAAATATCTTCAGCACTTCCAGATATTTACTTTTTGCATTACTTCCAGATTTCCATTCTTTTTTCCTTTAGGATATGTGGTTTACAAAGAGCTTAGTGGAAGTAATCTTTCTACTTTTCAATAAATCTGTGTCTTCCTTTTCCACATTTTATACATCTCATATTATTTTGTATTGTATTTATTTAAGAGCAACTTTTAGCTTCTTACCAATTATCTGCTCCTTAAGTATTGCTTCATTATATATGTTGTGCAGAACATAGGATATGTTGAGAATGTGATAAGTGATTGTTGAATGAATGAACATTCTTCCTTATAGAAAGAAAAGACTATAATAATAATCAAATGAAATAAAATAAATAAAGTTCCAGATTTCCTTTATGCTTAGTGAATTGTTCATGAAAAAGTGGAGAATTTCTGATTAAGTACACACTTTAGCAAAGAAAATTTAAAATACGTGACAATACAATTAAAAAAATGGAACTTCGTGTTATTACTGTGCATACTGTTTGAATCAGTTAGGATATTATGGCTAAAACTAACTAAAAGCCTTGGTAAAATTAAAGTAACAGAAATTCCTGAGGGAGGCTGCTTCTGAGCAATTTTTTTTACTTTATTATCATTATTATTATTGAATTATAGCTGTGTACATTAGTTCAATCATGGAGTACAGTGTGCGGGCTTCATATACAATCTGAGACATTTTCATCCACCGGTTTGACATAACATTCGTGAGATTTTCTCATTTACTGTGTGAAAACATTTGTGTTCTGCATTTAGTAGTTTTCTCCTGACCCTTCAAAGATGCACCTCAAGTGTGATCTCACCCTTTATCCTCTCTCCCCCCACCCTCTCCTTTTCCTTCCCTCCCTCTCCCCTTTCCCTGTCTTCTTGTGCAATAATTGAGTTGTAGCCTTCACATGAAAGGTATAAATTTGCTTCATATTAGGGCTGTATATGTTGGATACATTTTCTTCCATTCTTGAAATACTTTGCTAAGGAGAATGTGTTCCAGCTCCATCCATGTAAATATGAAAGAGGTAAAGTCACCATCTTTCTTTAAGGATGCGTAATAGTCCATGGTATACAGGTACCACAATTTATTGATCCATTAGTGGATTTATGGGCACTTGCACTTCTACCATGACTTAGCAATTATGAATTGGGCTGCAATAAACAATATGATACAGATATCTCTGTTGTAATGTGATTTTTGGTCATCTGTGTATATACCAAGTAAGGGAATTATAGGGTCAAATGGCAAGTCTATTTTTAGATCTCTGAGTGTTCTCCAAACATCTTTCCAAAAGGGATGTATTAGTTTGCATTCCCACCAGCAATGTTTCTCCACATCCACGCCAACATCTCTGGTTTTGGGATTTCATCATGTGGGCAAATCTTACTGGAGTTAGATGATATCTCAAGGTAGTTTTGATTTGCATTTCTCTGATGATTAAGGGTGGTGAGCATTTCTTCATGTGTCTGAAGGCTGGGCTTCTGAGCAATTTTATGCATCAGCTATGCCTTCAGGGAGGTAGGCCCTCACCTGCTGCCTTGGCTCAATCATTGTCTTGGACATTATCAACAAGTTTTTCATATAGCGTTTGAAAGATTACAGCCTTAGACCCAAAGTTGAGGATCCTCTTACATGACAATATTCTAAATAGAAAAAGGGGTGATAAGAAGACAAGAGTTTTCTCCTTATACAGATTTGTCTATTTTTCAGGAAAAATAATCTTTCCTGATGTCTCTGATTTGTCTTTCTCTTACATCTTTTTGTTATAAGCTAGATTATATGACCACATCTAATTTAATCACCAGTGAAGACAATATGATTATTGTAATGGCTTTTGCCCATTGAAATTCTCAACTAGACAGGATTTTGGTAGTCAGGAAGAAGTGATTGTTCTGGGGCAGAGAGCCAGCAACTCTAGCACAAAGTGTATCTGGGTCACAAGTGATATGTATACTGCAAAAGAACATCGGCGAAGCATTTGTGGGGTCAAGCTTCATCACCTGTGGCAGTGGAGGATATGCTAACATATTTCATAAAATGGTTACTTTTGATTGGTGCTACTACATATCAGCTACTATACAAATAGGTGCTTATTTAATTTGCCTAAAAAATGTTGTGAGATAATTTTCATTATCTCCATTTATGGAGTGGGAGAAATGAAGCCCAGGACTTAGATATCTCCAATAAATATTACCCTAAGCAATATTTGACCCAAATTCTGCTGAATTCTAAAATCTGTGCTATAACCTACACACCATGTATCTTTTACTGCTTGTCAGGCACTGATTTACACAAGAGTTGCAGCTTCTTTTCTATTAGAACTGCATGGGCTCCATCAATAAATCTGGTCACTTACACACCAAGCAAGCCATGTGATAAAGGAGGGGGACAGCTGTGTAGACAGCTGCTATCTTGTAATGGTCAGCAAGTGTTGACCCATTTAGCTTTCTTTTCTCCAAAGATTATCTCAAAAGCATGGAAATTTGTGTGAGCAAAAAAGAGCATTCTTGACCTGTCACTTTGAGTGACACTCAGCATTGTTCACTGAAGCCCAGAATGAAATTCAACTGTCTCATTTCATGAAGAACTTGCAATATCATATTTAATTAATACATTTTAAGCAAAACAGGTATGTTGCTAGGCAGAAACATAAGTGTAGCTTAATGTATGGATATCTTTTTAGAGCAGCAAAATATGCCTAAAATGTTAAATTGTTTTTCTTAAGAATTGTATGAATTTAAAATAGTCCCTAGATACTAGTTTTATATTCCAAATTAGAGACACACACTAGGAAGAGAAAAAATGAAAAATGCTAGGAGAAAAGATGATTTCAGCTAAAGGAAGAATGATGTGTTTTGCAGAGCGGCATTTTAAACGTCAATTTGTGAATTTGTCTGCCAGAAATTCAAATCAGCTGTCCCATTTTATAAAAACTGCAAGTCTTAGCCTTTCTTTGCAGAGAAATATATATCAAATTCTAAACTATGGAATGAATTAAAGATGTAACCACCCAAGGAAGAATAAATTTTTCATACATATATAAAATGTTTTTATCAGAGTTCTAATTATCCAAAAATTATAATTATTAAATACATAATTAAAAATTAAAAATAAATGTTTATTTATTTAATACTCATCTATTTATAATGGAAAATGTTTATTATTGAAAAAATCTGATATCTAGTGTGTACACATTTCATAAAAGTAAAAAAATCTACTTTGAGAAATTCTTTATGACCCCTGAAAATAAAATACATATGGGATAGTCAATAGGATAACATATATTTACATTATTTTCCTTTGTACTTTTACATGTAAGCAGTTTCTTCTCTAGACTCTCAAAGGCAAATAATAATGAGAATTGTCATATTAAGTGCTTTCCGTGTGCCAGATGTTTTCTGGAAGGATATGATGAATTTCATAAATATGTGACATCTGTGCAGTAATGTCCGAGAAGAGTCTAGATATCTATGGTAACGATAACTAATACTTATTATTTTATGCATTAGGAACAGACAATAGGCATTAATATAGATTAATAAGTCTAACAATATCCTTATAAAGTAAATATTATTATCCACCCCATTGTATAGATTAGGAAACTGACATTTAAACTGGATGCAAAATGTACCCAAGGTACATGGTATAGCAGTGTGATTTGAAGCAGCCAGGCCCTCGGGCCTATAAATTAAACCATCAGGCCATATGGCTACTTATATCACATGAGATGAAATACTCAAATTCTAGAGTTAGATAGCTATGAGAGAAGCAAATTTAAAGATGTAGGTTAATACAGTAAATTTTCATAGAGAGTCAATTTTGCCACAATTTCTGAAAAGATATTATTTACACTAAGGGAAACAAAAATATTTGTCATAATATAAAATGCAAGATTTTGTACATTTAAAAGCAAAAGAGAGTATTTAAACGTGTACTTTAGCCTCTGTATACACTATGTCAGCAAATTAACTTTCTGCAGTTATTTGAACACTTTTAGTAACTTATAGGAAACTCAGGATGTGGTTATTTGAGGTCTTTGTCCCCAGATCTATCCCCACTTGCATTCTATTCAGCCTAAGATATCCAGGCTACACAACTTTTTTAAAAAGGCATTGATAGATAGTATTAAAATTCATCTCAGTATAAAATAGCATTTTTAAGTGAAATTGTATTTCATACTGTAGATCCAAAATACAGGAAATGCTTTACATCCCAAGGTTAAGTCTTGAGACTTTTTTCCTATGAACACACATTTGATGATCTGATCCAGTCATATAGTTAAATACGAGAGAAATGCTGATGATTTCAAAGTTTATAATCCTTGGCCCAGATTTCTACCATTACCTAGAGACTCAACTCCAATGTCTAATTCTATTTGGAAATCTATGAAGAAATCAAACTAAATATGTCTATATGTCCTTTACTAGTTTCTTCACCTTTTTCATTCCTCCTATCATTTTCTTTCCTCTTATTATTTCCCTATCTCATCTTTTCAAAAAGTATGGTAGCTCAAACCAAAACTCCCAGAGGGTTCAGTGTTGTATTTGAATTCCTCTCTCTCCCTCTCTCCCCCAATACACACACACACACACCATCCTTACACTTTCATTCTATTTCAATTGCTCAGTATATCCTAGACTTCATCGTCAAAATATATTCAGAATCTGATCACCTCTCACTCCTTCTGTCATGTACACTTATCCAGCAGTCTCCTAATCCTAGAAAATACACTGAACAAAATAGGTGCATCTAGAGTGGCAGAAGATATAAGGGACAGGCATGATTTATGTCTGTTCATGAAAGTCCTGAGAAACCTTGGGGGTAGTAAATAGACGTCTCAAGAGCAGTAAATTATTGAGAAAAAGTCTGTAACAAGCAAAAGTGGAGCCCACACTGTCCACATACATTAAGAAAACTTGCTGATTATACTAATGTGGGAGTAAGTATTAAAACTTAATATGGCGAACTCTTGACTGTTATATTTTCCAAATGAAATCAATTCACCCCTTGCATATTTCCATGAAAGTATTAATGGGAACCACTCCTATTATGGACTAAGCATATGTGTCCTTTTAAAATTCAAGTCTCTATGTGATGCTCTTTGGGAGAAAATTGGGCCAGGAGGATCACATCTTCCTGAATACAAAGAAGTCTTAGAAGAAGAAGTCCAAGAGCTAGCTTGCCCTCTTTCTGTTACACGAGGATATGACCTAAGTCAGCAGTCTGTAAGCCGAATGGACCTCAGCAGAATCTAACCATGCCGACTTCCTGATCTCAGGCTTCTAGACATTACAACTGTGAGAAGTACATTTTAGATCTTTGCCAGCCACCCAGTGGCTTTGTTCTATTAGCCTGAACTGACCAAGACAGTGCATATATCTTTACGAATTAGTAAGTGAATATCCAGTTTTTATTGCTTTCTAAATGCCCATTAAAATATGAAATTCTGGTGAAAGATTAATGAAAAACTACCTCTGAAGTCTAAGACAATATTTTGTAAATACCTTCTCATAAGTGTACAAATGAACAAAAGAAAAAGAAAATATGATAAGGCTAAAAGGAATGGGTGGCATTACATGATAAATAAAACTCAGAAAAAAATGTATACTGAGGATGCCAACTACTACATACCTTTAGACCCTGGAATACATTATTTTAATAATAAGATATGCTGAACTTTTGCCAATGCTCCTGGCTTTAAGCCAGTTGATGATGAAGGAGATGGCATACATATGTTCAGATAAGCAAGCTGTCTCTATGCAGCCATTAAAAAAGATGAAGACTTTACATCTTTTGTATTAACCTAGATGGAAGTGGAACACATTATTTTTAGTAAAGCATTACAAGAATGAGGAAGCAAGAATATATGTACTCATTTCTGATATGAGGACAATTAATGACCTAGGACATGGGGGGAGGGGTTGCAGAAGGGGAAAGCAGAGGGAGGGATGGAGGAAGGGGGGGTCATGGTGTGTGGTGTGTGACACACCTTTGGGGTTCAGGAAGAACACAATTATAAGAGGGACTTTGCCTAACAAATGCAATTAATGTAACCTGGTTCTTTGGTTCTTTGTACTCTCAATGAATCCGCAACAATAAAAAAAAAAAAAAAACACACCTTGCAATTGTGAAAATGATCTCAAGATATACAAGCCATATACAGCTGCAGTAGTGCCAACACTATGGTTCTAATATCCTTTTCCTTCCATTCACTTTCCTTGTCTTATGGCAGTTGCTCTCCTGTCAGCTGTTCTACATAATCCTTCTTTTTCCTTTTTTTCTCCTGACTTTTCCTTGAATCTTGCAACAAGTTCTGCTGTTTTATCCAGTTTCTCCACAATAATCTTAGTTCTTATTTTGCTGCCTTTTTGGTTTTCTTACTTCTAGTATTACTACAGTTCTACTTCATTTGTCCTCTTTTTAGGACAAATATCAAGGTGTCTAAATCCATGTTTAAAATTTCAATAGTTTGTGTGTAGTAAAAGATGTTACAATCCTGAGTCTACACAGAAAGGACCCTTCATCATTGTCTCCTTCCTTTAGGGTGCTATCAATATTAAAAATCCAAATAACTTATTAATTGATAGAACCTCTTCTGTTATTGTTTCAGACATTCTCAGAGTATCCTATAGTTCTACAACTTGAAGGTCGATTTAGCCTTTGGTCTGCAGAAATCAATTTAGCTCATTTTCTTGGACATCAAATAAAGACTCAAAACAGTGGGAGGGAAAATAAAATGAAGGCTGTCTCATGAGATTCATCCTTACTACCTTCTAATACGAAGAGTTACCAAAATGTTTTTCTGACTAACACCCCATTTCTTATATAATATTAGTTTTCTACTGCTTCTTTTTTAAATGTCACAAATTTAGCAGCTTAAGACAATATAAATTCATTAGGTCAGAGTTCTATAGATCAGAAATGCAAGCACAGCCTGGTGCAACTAGGTCTTCTGTTTATATAAGGTATAATCAAGATTTTAGAGGATTCTGGGAATGAATCCTATTCTGGAGGTTGGTAGAATTCAGTTCCTTGGAGACATGGGGCTAAGGTCCTTGTTTTCTTGCTAACTGTCTTTGGAGGTCAATCTCAGTTTCTAGAGGCTGCTACATTCCTTGGCTCCCTCCTCCCTCTTTCTATTTTCAAAGCCAGCAGTGGCAGGTCAAGTTCTTCTCAAGTTCCAAATCTCTCTGGCTTCTCTGCCTCATCTCTCCTGTGCCTTCTATTTTTGCTAGCCATTTCTGATGTACTTTCCTTTTAAAGGGTCATCCAGTTGAGTCTTCTCCAAATCATTCAAGATTATCAGCTTTCCATATGTAATTAAGATGGAAAAATGGATTCAGGAGAAAGCATCTGCAGAGAGACATAATGCGATGGATTCATCAGACATTACTAGTGATAGACAGAAATGGAGATTTTCTTCGTGTTGCTCATTAACTTGCATGATTATACCCCACTGAACTTGATAGGATTATATAAGCTGCATGTATGCTTATAATTCATGTGGCTATTATCTATAACCAGAGTTGAAAATAAAAAAATAAATCACACTGAAAATATATTTTCTCTGTTAAAATAACATGAAAACTTTAAAATTATTGATTCAGCCAGGATTTATGATGAATGAAATTGTTTATATAATTTTCTTACTAGTTGGTTAAGTTTATTAGTTTCTACTTAATATTCAGTTCAAGGAACAATTCAGGTGAATTGAAATTGTAATGACCAATTATGTTATGTTTGAATTATTCATACACCAAATACTAATGTCCTCACTCTATAGCCCATATCCATAGGGGAACAAGGCTTTTTACATACCTATTTGGCCAGTTTAAAGTGTTCCCTGAATACTGTGAATTCAGTTATAAGAGCCACAATTAAAATCACCATGACAAATATACTTAATGGTTATCCTACAGATGTTCCATTATGAAACTCTACTCAGGCGATTAATCTTCTGAAGCCTATTACCATTCCTACAGACAAGATCATCAACTATACTAATGTTGTTAATTCTCTAATTTCAGTGGTCTTGGAAACAGAGGTTAGAAGTAGCTCTGGTTAAAACGAAATAAAAAGCCCAACAATAGCCTCAAAAACTGTAAGTTACAAAGAACAGAAACTCTAAAACCTTCATAGAGATAGCCTTTTGAAGGCATACACTGGACTATCACCACTGTTGGACATACCTTGTAAATAAATTTCAGATGTTATACTTAGCTTCTACACTAATAAAATTAAAAAATGTTATACAGTGTAACTGAAACCATAGTTAAAACACTTCTCCATAATGATGTTGCTTTTCATCATTTCCCTCTTATTTATATGTTTTATTAAATTATATACATATATATCTATTTATACATTTCTATCTGCGTATATCTATCTAGGTAGACAGATCTATATATACATAGATAGATACAGATATACATTTCCACATATATCAATAAAAGCAACAATAGCATAAAGTCCATGGAAGAAATAGAATCCAGGAGATAAAATAGGTCACTTTTCTGATTATTTTTCTGTTTATAGAAAAGAAAGATAATATTAATACATATAAAATAAAAACTTAAAGATCTTGA
This sequence comes from Arctocebus calabarensis, assembly GCA_963573935.1. NCBI lineage: Eukaryota > Metazoa > Chordata > Mammalia > Primates > Lorisidae > Arctocebus > Arctocebus calabarensis. Next base: position 20,771 of record CAUYON010058745.1, read on the forward strand.
TATTAGCATGTATAGCTTTTCTCTTAGAACTTTTTAATTGCTTCCATTTTTACCACTTTGTGCTTCTAAATATATCTTTTGACATTCAAAGATCCAGGCTGATAATTAATTTTTCTAGCAAAGAATGATAGGCATGTATTCTTTAAGTTGTAATAGGATATTTAAAATACTATGTCTAGTAGTTGCATCATAAACACAAATAATTTTATGTCTGTAGCTGTTGTCTCCGTAGAAGGACATGTTCTCTTGAGGTCCTTCATATTTTACTATCTGTCCTGCTTTAGATTAAAGTTCATATGAAACAATTTTTGTATTAAATCATAGCTATATACATTAATGCAATCATGGGGTACATGTGCTGGTTTTAGACATAATTTGAAATATTTTCATTAACTGGTTAACATAGCCTTCACATCATTTTCTTAGCTATTGTGTTAAGACATTTATATTCTACACTTAGTAAATTTCACATGTACCCTTGTAAGATACACCATAGTTGTGGTCCCACCAATTATCCTCCCTCCACCCAGCTTCCCGCCGTCCCCTCCCTCTCCCTTTTCCCATTTCCCCTTCTTCTTGGGCTATATTTGGGTTTTACATATGAAACAATTTTGATCAGGCCCTTCCACTTGCTTTCACCCTTCCTTACACAAAAATCCAGATTTTTAAGCCATACTTACTTTCCCTTTGCTTCTTCCCTCTTGCTGTTTTAGTTTTATAAATTTTTCTGCCTAAAAGATTCTTTGCACTTTTGAGCTTCTAAAATCCTACCCCTCCTTCAGCTGCCAATGTAACTGTCTCTTCCTTTGGTTGCCCTTTTTGGATGGGCAGCAATTGTTTTGCCTATTTTTTTCTAGAGAATAGATAAATTAAACTTATCACATACCATGCTATAAAGTGTTTGCTCTCACTTTTACATTATAACCTCTGCTATGGTTTGGATATGCTTTTACCCACCAAAATTCCAAATGAAATTTGATTCCCTTTGAAGCAGTGTTGGGTGGCATTCCTAGTGGGAGGTGTCTAGATCTTGGAGGTGGAGCCCTCATGAATCAGTTAATACCCTCCTGAGAAAGGGAGCCCTCCTGAGAAAGGAAGTTTATTCTTGCTCTCAAAGAAATGGATTATCCCCACAAGTGTATATTGCTAAAAAAAAAAAAAAAGATGTAAAGATGTTCTTTTTAATTAATAGTCTGAAGAAAACTGCTACATGCACCACATCCCTATATCTTACCATACAAAAAATTAAGTCAAGTTGGATGAACCTTTAAATGTAAGACCAGAAAAGACAGCCAGGAAAAGTTCTTTGACTTGAACAAAGAATTTATGACTAAGACTACAAGAGCAATTGTAACAAAATCAAAATAAATAAACAGAACTTAGTTAAAACAAGAAATCATCAAAAGAGTAAAGAGGTGACCTATAGAATGGGAAAAAAAGATTTACAAATGATACATCCAACAAAGAAATAATTTCCAGAACCTACAAGGGACTCAAACTTGAAAAGAACAAATATGAAAAAAATGCTAAAAATTACTAATCATCACATAAACGTAAATTAAAACCACAGTGAGATAGTATATTTCCCCCAAGAGAATGGCCATTATTAAAGAGTCAAAAAACAATAAATGTTGGTACAGATGTAGTGAAAAGAAGGCCCTAAATGCACACTGTTGGTAGGAAGGTAAATTAACAAACTTACTTCTCATTGGCAACAACATGTTGATTGCAATGCCTCCCATTTGCATTAGTAAAGATGTATTTGAACCTAGTAATGATTTAAAATTCATGGTCTAAAATTGCAATTACTGAAAGTGCTGGAAGATGGCAGCAGAGAAGGTCCCATAGCCCATCTCTCCCCAGTCAGCAGGTGTGAGGGTGGGAGCTCTGGATCTTTCCCCATGTGAACTATTGGAGTGGACAGGCAGCTGGTGAAACACAGAGATCAGGAGGATTGGCGCATTTGAAATATAGTGCTTAACCATGGAAACTGTTGCAAACCGTTTCCCCCTGCCTGACCCCTCCCACAGGGAGGACAGCAGGTCCCAACCCACAAGCTCTAATTGGAGAAAATTCCAGTGAAGCGTGGAACTCAGAGTTTGACAATCAGAAAGGGGCGCTTCTGGGAAGCACGGAG
>CAUYON010058746.1:0-11741 GCA_963573935.1 Arctocebus calabarensis
AGCCCTAATATGAAGCTAATTTATAGCTTTCATATGAAGGCTAAAACCCAATTATAGCATAGGAATACAGGGAAAGGGGAAAGGAAGGGGAGGGGGAGGGGGGAGTATGGGTGGAGGGAGGGCAATTGGTGGGATCACACCCTGCATCTTAGCAGGGTACTGGGGAAACTTATTAAATGTAGAGTATCAATGTCTTTATATAGTGATCAAGAAAATGCCATGAAGGCTATCTCTAACAGTACGATCAAAATATTTCTGATTGTATATGAATCTTGCCCTATGATTGCACCAATGTACAGAATTATGATTCAATAAAATTATAAAAAAAAAAAACCTAAGCTTCTCTTAGATAGGAGTTAATACACACTCATTGTCATAAGCAGCTAAATTTTGAAGTAATACTTTGCGTAAAAATAGATAACAAAGGCAGGCTTACATTTGACATACTGATTCTTTTCAGTGAAACATCCAGGGTCCTCTCCACACTTCAAGCTTCCTGGAATGATTTAATTTTACTGCTGTCATTATATACTAAAAAACAAAAAGCCAAAATAGGACCTGATCCCTGTCTCTCTATCTAAATTCAAAAGCCAAAATGGAATCTGGTTCTCTTCTGTCTATCTAAATTCATCTCTTGACCATCCTAGCCCGTGTAGCTCCACCTTCTCCCTTCCTCAGTACTAAATCACCAGGTTGGATTGCTCGAATGTGCATGATTCTCAGAACTTTGCAAAAGCTTCCTCCTCTGCTCAACAGCTCACCTTCTTCTTTGCCTAGAGACAGTCTAATTGGCCTTCATTACTTAGCTTCAATTCTACTGGTTTTAGAGAACTTTCCCAGACCACCTAGCTTAGATGTTTATTTTATTAACAGTCAAAGTGGCCAGATTGTTTGTTGTGTGCACACTCTGTGGAGGTTGTTAGATAAACTCATTATTTTGTGGGCTCTTGTATCACAGGTAAACAAATATTTACTGAGAAAAAGAGAGAGAGAAGAAAGGGAAATAATTGCAATATAGGTGAAATTATAGAGATGGAGCTTTTAGTGGAAAATTTAACCAATTAATATCTCTGGTGGCCTACACTAAAGTGATTAAAATTTCTGCCTAAAAATATTTTGTGGTAAAGAATATACATCTTCTTCAATTTTATTGTATCATTTTAATTCTTAAATATCTATTAGTCACATATTGCCTAATAAATTTGTAGTTAATGTTGAGACTTAATTAAAATATGTAATCATAAAAAAGTTGATAATCTTTTTTCCTATCTAACAAATACATAAGAGTTTTTTTTTAGCTTATATAACTTTAATTACAAATTCTCAATTTAGTAGTTTTCAAAATGTTCTGCATGCTGTATACTGTCATGGCAATCTGGATAGTGATATCCACATGCAAGGTCTACACACAATATAAAAGGAAAGATACCCATCTAACTGAAATTCCAAATTAAAAAAGAAAAAGAAAGAAACTGGCTCTGCAGATATCCAAGGTGAAATGAAACCATCTTCCTGTTTTTTTTTTTTTTTTAGATGACTAAAAATCAAGCATTCTGGTTCCTAGAATCCCATTTTAGCCTATATTATTATTTTTTTTACTTGAAAAATAGTTTATCTTTCACTATAAAGAATTTACTTTAAAAGAGAAAATCTTACATGTTTTCCTAATATATAATGAGCTAGGAAACCTGTATTAAAATTAAAATTAAAAATGAAACATGGTCCATACATTCATTCATAGGAAAATTGTAAGAGCTCACTCGCCAATATACTTCTGACTGATAATATGCTATACAGTAGTGAATGCCAAAGACAAAACACCAAACAGTGAAATAAAAAGAAATGGAGAAAACTAGAAGGGATAGAGAAAAGCAGAAAGAGATAGTGGATACTATAGGAACAGCAGGTTTGTAATATAAGAACTAAATAATTATCACTCACACGTACATGAAAAATATAAAAATCTAGTTCCCTTCCACTTCCTTACCTCTTTCTCTGAGCAGCCACTCTATGTTTAACAGTTCACATGGTAAAAATTCAGCCTATGTTTGTTGAATTCAATTGATTTCATGGGGATAAATGCATGATACATCACAGTGATACAATAATGATCAGTTCTGTCCTTTCCTAATGATATGCTTGGACTCTACATATGACATATTCCAGTACATTTTTAGCATTAACAGAGTCAATGGCAGGGAAAAAATAAAAACACAACAAAGGATGCATTTAATGAATATTCATTGAGTATTTACTACGTGCTGGGCACAGTTCAGTGCGCTTGGATTATTAGTGAATGAAATAAAACAAATATTTTACTTGTACTCAATACTAAATTGAAACTAGTAGATTAACAACAACAGGCCCTAGTGAGAGAAAAACACAATTAAATTCAATAAGTGGGGGGGTTTTAGTAAATTCCCACCAAATGGGTACAAAGTATGGGTTTATGGGACAATTCCTGGGTGAAGGAGTCAACTACAACTCACACTTTGGACTTTCACTTTACAAACTCAAATAATGTAACTTAATCATATGTACCCTTGTATTAACCAGAAATAAAAATAAACAAAACAAAACAAATCAAAACAAGGCCCGGTGAGGTGGCTTACACCTATAATCCTAACACTCTGGAAGGTTGAAGTGGGTGGATTGCTTGAGCTCAAGAGTTTGAAACCAGTCTGAGCAAAAAGTGAGACTCCCATCTCTACTAAAAATAGAAAAACCAAGGCAAGAGGATAGCTTGAGCCCAAGAGTTGGAGGTTGCTGTGAGCTATGATGCCACAGCACTTTTCCAAGGGCCACAGCTCCATACTCTATCTCAAAATAAAAAAAATAATAATAATACAAAATATTTTATCTTTAAGAAGCTTATTTTCTAGGATGGGCACAGTGGCTCACACATGTAATCCTAGCACCCTGGGAGTCTCAGATGGGTGAATTGCCTGAGCTCCCAGTTTGGAGACCAGCCTGAGCAAGAGCGAGACCTTGTCTCAAAAAAATAACCAGACATTGAGGCAGGCGCCGGTTTCCCAGTTATTTGGGAAGCTGAGACAGGAGAATCACTTAAGCCTGAAAGTTTGAGGTTGCTGTGAGCTCTGATGCCAAAGCACTCTACCGAGGGTGACAAAATGAAACTCTGTTTAAAAAAAAAACCTTATTTTCTAGACAATAAAAATGAGACATAAATATATGATAGTATGTTAGTGAGTGATCACCGCTATTAAATAATTTTAAAAGTAGATCAGGGGAAGGAAAAGCATGACTGAAAAAGTAAAACTTAGGCAAAACTTCCAAGTATGAAGGCCAAGCAGGTCAATGTGTGCCAGGTGTGGAACCTCAAGGAGCAAGTATAGTTTGATGCAGCAGCAGGGAGAGATTTTGGGGAAGAAGTGATGCTGGTGGATGGATAATCATGAGACCACCAGCCATTGAAAGGATGGTGTCTTTTACTCAGAGTGAAATGGGGAGCCAGAGTAGGGTTTTGAACAAAGGAAGACATTACCTGACTGATGTTTCTAAATAATTACTTTTACTATAATAATAGTAAATTGGGCAACAACCATGATGCGGGCTGAGGAAGGTGTTTAAGAAGTTGCTGTAATAATTTATTGTATATATCATTGTGACTTCCAGGGTTATAGGAGTAAAGAAAGTAGTATTTGATCAAATCCTAGATATACTTAATGTTAAAACTGATAAGATTTCTCCATGAATTTAATGTAGATTACAATGGAAATGGAGGAGTCCAGGATTATTCAGAGCCTTTTGAACAGGGCAACTGGCAGAATGGATTTGCCATCAAGTGAATTGGCAAAACTGTGGGAAGTCAGATTGAACTGTGGAAATTATTAGTTGTTTTAATTTAAAGTGTCTTTTAGACACCCAAGGTAAGATATCAAAGGAAAAGTTGAGTATACACGTATAGATTGTGTGAGAAAGACCTGGTTTAACACACACTCACATCTCTCTCTATGTGTGTATATATGTAGTGAAAAATCACAAGACTGGATAAAATCACCAAGATAGTGAATATAGATAAGGAAGTAAATAGAAACAAAGAATGACCTTGGAACAATTTACTACTAAGAAATTACTGAGAAGAGGAGAAACTAGCAAAGGATGAAAAATAATGAATGGGGAAAAAGAAAAAAGAAAAAAGAAAAACCAAGAAGCAGAGTATGAGATCTCAGAGGCCAGTAAAAAATGTATCAAGGATCCACTATCAAATGTTGGGGAAAGATCCAGTCACAGGATCACTAAACTGACTCTGGTGAATATGCTGTCAGTGATCTCACTATCAGCAGCTTCGGCAACGGAGTAGAAATCACTGACATTATTCTGTATGATGATGTACTCATGAATATATATACTTGAAATCTATACAATGTACAGTAAAAAAAATAAACTATATTAATGTTGACTCATAAATTCTGAGAAATGTACCCTACTAAGGCAAAATATGTATGCCCAACAATCAGGGAAAATGGGTAAGGGGCACATGGAAATTTACTTTCTTCTCAACGTTTTGCAAACATGAAACGGTTATACAACATATGCACACACACGCACACACACGGGTATGAAGCCAAGTTAATTTGTTACTCAGAAAATTTAACATAAAATAACACATCATTATTACTAGCATTATACATGTTGGCTATAATTACAGGGAACTGAGGAGGATTATAAAATGTATAAAACTAAATAAAGCTAAAGGGATCCAATTCAAAAATCAATATATGTGTTTAAAATTGTCAGACAATGTGATCACTTCTTCCATTGAAAGAATACACTTTCCCATTTGTTTTTGTTACAGTTGTAATACCTGTACTAAACATGTCCACTTTCTGTATATGTTGAGTATGCATAACACAGTTCAGAAATCAGAAAATCTTGAAATGTATTTAGGTACATTTCACCCTTGAAAAATATTTGAGAGTGATGATTCTAAATGCTTAATTTTTAATGGACTGTAATTTTAGTACTTAAGGTTAAAAAAATACATTATGTGCTGTACAGATGAAATGACCAGAAGTTTCAGATCTTATATGATATTACCATAAAGCCTCTTATGACCCTTTTTGTGTAAGCAGTAATCTTAGCAAGATAATTACTCTGAGGAAAATTGTAGTGCTCTGTATTCAGTGTAATTGCTGCCTGTAAATGAACTTTATCTGAAGATAGCCATAAAAATAAATATATTGATATATCTAGTTTTGAATTCTGTTAAGTATATTGCAAATAATGGTGTGATATTGACAGCTGGACATGAAGATAAGCCATAATAGTGTTGATAATTCCAGAATAAAAGAGAAGCAAAATGGTCCAAAGATGTTCATTGAGTAAGGTGAATATGGGTTCCAGTTGACCTGCGATGATTCAGACTCATGTCTCTTGTCCTAACCACTTTCACTTTCAAAACTGCTCTAGTTGGACATTAAATTTTATGATCACATAAAGGTCAAAATATTTTTATTTTATAGAGAGTAATATTAAAGAAGACAGATATATAAATACTTTACCCTAATGTAGTTACATGTAAAATTGTCTTTTGTGATTTAATCATTAGATATTGTATATTTCTTCCATTATTTCCAAGTTACTCTAGTCAAAAAAAGCTAAACTTCATAGACCAACAATTGAAATCCTCACATCACTATGTAAACTGTGAGCAAAACCAAAGGAAATGGAAAGAAAATGATTATTTTATGAATTTTACCACGAATGTTTATTGTGACATCTCACAGTGGAATTATAGGCTCACACACCGCAAAGTAATTTCCATTTTTTTAAAGAATTTGGTGGGATTTTTTTTTTAAAGAAGCATCTCAGTCTAAGTCAGTCTTGTTCATGATCAACCTTGCCTAACAATCTTTACAGTATCCTTTCAAAGTTCACCAATTTCATTTTACTCCTAATAAAAAGAACTAAATAATGGATACATTTGTCTTCAAGAGAAAGTTTAATCTGGTGCTTGCTTCAGCAGCACATATACTAAAATTGGAATGATACAGAGAAGATGAGCATGACCCCTGCACAAGGATGATACGCAAATTTGTGAAGCATTCCATATTTTTCTTTAAAAAAAAAAAAAGAAAGTTTGGATTGTATTTTTCTCTAACATATTTATCAACTAAAGGAATAGATAATTTTAGAGAATTAAAAACATGTCATATTAAATGTAGCTATAAATTTTAAATGGGTTACTAGTTGATTTTTTTTTTGAGGTTTTTTTTTTCTTTGGCCAGTGCTGGGTTTGAACCCATCACCTCCAACATATGGGGCCGGCACCCTATTCCTTTGAGCCACAGGCTCCACCCATGTTTACTAGTTGATCTTAATGTTATTAGCTTTAGACATGTTTTTGCATAATTACTCCAAATAAGCTATTTTTCTCCATTTTTGACCTTGATTCAAAAAATAATTCATGCTAGTATTTTTTAAGGTTCTATTTTTGATAAATTAATATATTCATTTTTAAACTTTGGTTCTTTCACCAGGCACACTATGTCAAACATTTTAATAAATATTTTATTAACTGTTCCATAATGCACCAATAGAGAAGAAGTTTTTCTTCTAGAAAATATTGAAGGAAATTCCATAGAGATATCTTAATTTGTGCATTTAAAATAGATTGCCAATGGCAAAGAAAAAAAAAAAGGGAGAGAGAAAGAGAGAGAGAGAAGATAATCTTATGACTCTTATAGTGAATAATGTCACTTTCTTGCTACAATTCATGCATCAGAACTGACATTGTTAATTATTTTAACATAATTTTCTTTTTCATTTTTTGTATGGGATGAACTTTGCTTTTCTTGACTGATGTAGGTTTAAGATTTAATATCTTAGATGTTTTGAGATTGGCAAGATGGCTGACTAGAGACAAAAGTTATCAGATCGTCCCCGAAAGAAGGAAAAGTTTTAGGGAAAGAAAGAAAAAAAAAAAGCCCTGACATAATTCTGAGGAGGAGGTGCCAGGAATACCTCTACTCGTATTCCACAGGAAGAGGTTGCAGAATAGAAGAAGGAGTAAGATTTTTAGTAGAGAAGAATACCTGAGGAATTTGGAGGCTCATAGAAAAGGGTGGTTGGGGGGGGGGTCTTCATTTCTCCTCTCACATCTCTGAGAGACTGCAGATTTCCAAACCATTGAAGAGCTGCTCTAGCCCCATGAGCTGAAAGGAAGCTGCCACCAGGGAACTAGGAGCTTCTTGAGAACAGAGCACCAGGCTGCCCACCCCTAGGTGTCTCTACCCTCACCACAGACCTGAGCCAAGATGGTAGGCATTATACTGTTTTTCTACCCACTGTGGGCCTTTGTCCTCCTAAAAAGTTTCGATCATTTAGGTGTGTTTATTTGTTTGTTTTCTGACACTGGTTCCCACAAAAACATTTCCCCAAACTTGCCTAGACTACAGTGACCACAAGGGGCTGATGGGTCCACAGAGAACTGTGTGATCCCAGAGTTTTGATGCTCAGGGCAGGCTGCCTTCAGGGAGAGAGGAGAGCATAGCAAACCAGGGAGTCCCTCAGGAGAAAAGGGAACAGAATGCCAGCTGTCCTCCATTCAGGTGCTTCTCTACCTCTCCCATTCCGATTGCTGCTGAATGCAGACAAGTCAGCATAGGTGCTCCAAGGGACAATGGGTCAGGACTGTCAGGAGATGTTGCTTCCCCTCTGTTGGCACAACCACAACATAGAGGTTTCCACAGATAGTGGGGTTCATGCTTTTGCTCTTAAAGGCTACCAGCAGACCAAGGGGACTCAATCCCCCACCTGCCAACCTTCCCCAGTATGGCACAATGGCCTACTCTAGCAGTGCAAGGCATACTCTGAATTGGAGAGACATTAAGCCAATCTTAGCACTACACAGGCACCTCAGAAACAGCATGCTTCTTCCTGGCACAGTCACAAGTCAAACTTGGGGGATCAGAGGCTAGGTCTGCATGTGAAATCCTGTACCCCCCAGGACTTGATTGGGTTGCTGAGGGACACAGAGGGGAGATGTGTGAACTAATGTTGAGAAACAAGGGAACCCATGTGGGCAGAACTAAAAGTATGGTGTGTGTATGAGCTGCTGCACCTCTTTTCCCCCAGGAAAGCCATGCTTTGGGTCTATCCAAAGCAGGATCCAGAGCAGGAAGCCTCCAGGCCTATAGCACCACTTCTGGTGAGCTTAGCTGATTGGGCTACTGCTTGTGGTCATAAACTGGAAGATCTATGGGGCAGAAATGTAAGGAGGAAAGCAAACCCTACACTTTACAGTCTGCGAATCCCAGATTGCTCCTCCCCAGCAACCAGAAAGATTTCTAACTTGAAGGTAATGCTTCAGCATAGCAGCCTGGGAGTGAACCATCAACCCCTACCAAGATAATTCTTTTGCCCATTTTTGTGTAACCTGCACACAGGCTCGACATAGCCCTACCAGCTTATATAGCCCTACCCAGCTTCATGCCTCCACCAACCTCTGCTAAAGTGTATAATAAGGAATCTCCAAAGAAATCCAGGGCCTCACCCAGAGCCTGAAACATCTGAGTGCTTCTTCTGATAGACTAAAGTTGGTCACACATCCCAAAAAAAACATCACTGCACCAGGCTCAATCTTGCAAGAGAATCCTAAAGGTTGGCAGTACAACTTACAATGCACATAATACCATTCACCAATTCAGTCATACCGGGCATGGCTAACTGTAACCAACAAGCATCATCTACTGTCTTAGAGAACAAACTGGGTGTCCCAATATAATTTTAAAAAACCACAAGGTTGGGTAAAGGGAAAGTATTTCAAATGCTTCCAACTTCCTTTGTTAACAAGAGACAAGGAATCTGCCCACACACATAGTAGACTATTGCTACAGCCTAAAAATAACTAGCAATTGAGAAAACCACCAAACTAAGAATATCTATAACCAAAGTATCCATCCAGAATATAAATCCCCATCAAAGTACCCACAAGTCAAGCCAAAGTTCCTTAGCGAACATATGCTATAGGCACAAGCTTAAGAGTGAAGGGAAAACAAATCCCATCTAAACAAAAGAAATCCCCTAAACAAGCAACAGCAGTTACAGAGGGGAAAGAATCAGCACAAGAACCCTCGGAGTATGAAAAAAACAGACTGGAAGAACCCCTTGCCCCAAAATAGTAGACCAGCTCTCTACCAAACCAAAACAAAAAAATAGAAATGATGGATAAAGAATTCCAAATCTGCATCATAATAAAGCTTAATGAGAAGCAAGAGAAAATGGAAAAAGAACTGAATGAAACTAAAAATTAATTCAGGAAGTGAATGAAAAATTTATGGAAGAGATAGATATATTTACAAAATGTAATATACTTTTAAATTAACATAGTCAAAAATAAAAAAAGGAACAAAGTCTATGAAAAATACCGTAGTATGTAAAAGAGAAAAATATAAGAATGTTGGGAAGCTTAGAAGGATGTAAGACAAAAACATTAAGTAACTTACAAAGGAAAACATATCAGACTAGCAGCAGAATTCTCAACAGAAACCTTGCCATCCAGAAAGGAATGGGTTTCTATCTTCAGTCTCTTCTAACAGAATAAAAGCCAGGAAAGAATTTTCTATCTCCAAAACTAAATTTCATAAGTGGAAGAGAAATGAAGTCTTTACCAGAGAAGCAAACACTAACAGAACTTGTTACCACTAGACCTACCCTATGAGAAATGTTTAAGAGTAACCTATGAATGGAACAGAATTGGCATTTACCAGTACAAAAACACCCCAAAGTTAAAACTCACAGCTCTGATAAATGAGTAATGCAAGGGGAAGGACATAGCAAATAGGTAACAATCAAAATCAAGACCAGAAAAAAATCTCATATATTGATGCTCTTAATGCACTTAATAGAAATAGATTGGCTGAATGAGGGAGAAAAAACACTCCTCAAACATCTGCTTTAAGAAACCTATTTAACACACAAAGATTCTCATATATACAAGTTAAAGGGGTGGGAAAAAACATTCCATGAAAATAGAAACCAAAAGTGAATAGGCATAGTTATTCTAATATCAGATATAATAGACTGTGATGCAAAAACAGTAGAAAAATAAAAAAGATGAGCATTTTATAGTGATAAAGGGATCAATTGAAAAGAATATATAATAATTATAAATTTAGTAGAACCTCTATAAGTTGACTACCCAAGGGACTGTAACAAATTGAAGGTGGTCAACATAAGGAACTAGGCCTACTAGGCATATGAAGGTGGTCAACATAAGGAACTAGGCCTACTGTACAAATATGTACATGCTGTGCATGTCTGATCTAGGAAAATTAGGTCAACTTAAGGAGGTGGCAGACATAGGCAGGTGGTCAATGGTTCTGCTGTGTATAAGCACCTACCACAAGAGCTTCTGAATTCAGAAAGCAAATTCTACTAGATCTAAGGAAGAAAGAAACAGCAACATCATAATGTCTGAAGAATTCAATACTTCACTGATAGACCTAGACAAATCATTGAAGCACAACATCCACAAAGCAACACTGGACTTAGGGAACTCTAAAATTAATAGACTTAACAATCTATCCAAAAACTAGAGTATACATTCTTCTCATCAGCACATGGAACATTTTCCAAGTTAAATCTCTTCTTAGAATGCAAAAAAAGTGTCAGCAAATTTAAAAATATCAAAGTCATATTTTCCCCAATTTCAATATCAGGTGTATCCAGATCAAATAGAATGATATTGAAATATTTCTGTTTTTATTGTTTGTAAGATTTCTGGAATTGCTTGTTTTGTAAAATCATTGTTGTCTATGAGTTTATGACAGTTTGAACTTTGTTATTTAATTCAATTCATTGCTTAATTACTGTTTTCCTATGAATGATTATACTGTGGTTAATATGTTAGCATAGCAGTATTCCCAGATAGCTTTTTGTTTGTTGGGAGATTGGGCTTTGGGGGGGGCAGAGTTAATACTTTGCATGAAATATTTTATCTCATAACAGTAAAATTGTTTTCTCTTTTGTCTTGTGATTTTTTTTGAGGTGAAATTTAAGTTTTTGTGTGAGTAGTAATGTCATACCTATCTTGAGTGTATTGCTTGTACTGTATCACATCATACCTTTGTTTAATTCTTAATAAACTGTTAACTTGTTAAAAAAAAGAAATATGCAATTTTAATGCAATCCATATTAAAGTTCCACTGTCATATTTTAAAGATCCCAAAAAAAATACATTGTTTTATATGGAATCAGATAAAACATTGAATAGGCAAGACACTACTAAAAAATAAAATTAAAGCAGGAGAAGTTATGCTTCAAGTCTTCAGACTATACTGTAAATCAATAGTGATCAATACAACATGGTACTGGCACAAAAACAGAGAGGTAGATGTATGGAACAGAATAGAGAACCAAGAGATGAACCCAAAGACTTACCACATTTGATCTTTGATAAGCCAATTTAAAACATTCAGTGAAGAAAATATTCACCTATTTAACAAATGGTGTTGGGTGAACTGGCTGATGACCTGTAGAAGACTGAAACTGGACCCACACCTTTCACCTTTAACTAAAATAGACTCTCACTGGATTAAAGATTTAAGCCATGAAACTATCAAAATACTAGAAGGAAGTGCAGGGAAAACTCTGGAAGGAATCGGTCTGGGGGAATATTTTACGAGGAGTACCTCCCAGGCAACTCAAGCAGCATCAAAAATATGCTACTGGAATCTGTTCAAACTAAAAAGTTTCTGCACATTCAAGAACACAGT
>CAUYON010058748.1:0-32140 GCA_963573935.1 Arctocebus calabarensis
CTCAGAGATCTAAAAATAGACTTGCCTTTTGACCCTATAATTCCTTTACTTGGTATATACCCAGATGACCAAAAAACACATTACAACAAAGATATCTGTACCAGATTGTTTATTGCAGCCCAATTCATAATTGCTAAGTCATGGAAGAAGCCCAAGAGCCCATTGATACATGAATGGACTAATAAACTGTGGTACATGTATACCATGGAATATTATGCAGCCTTAAAGAAAGACGGTGACTTATCCTCTTTCATATTTACATGGATGGAACTGGAACATGTTCGCCTTAGCAAAGTATCTCTAGAATGGAAGAAAAAGTATCCAATGTATACACCCCTAATATGAAGCAAATTTATATCTTTCAAGTGAAGGCTACAACCCAATTATTACACAAGAAGACAGGGAAAGGAGAGAGGGAGGGAAGGGGAGGGAGAGGGAGGGGGGAGAAAGGATAAAGGGTGAGATCACACTTGTGGTCCATATTTGAAGGGTCAGGAGAAAACTTCTAAATACGGATGAAAAATCTTTTCACATAGTAAATGAGAAAATCCCATGAATGTTATGTCAATTGGGTTGATGAAAATATCTCGGATTGTATGTGAAACCCGCACACTGTACCCGTGATTGAATTATTGTACACAGCTATGATTCAATAAAAAATAAAATAAAATAAAATAAAATAAAGCACATTGTATCCCATGATTGCATTAATGTGCACAGCTATGATTTAATTTAAAAAAAAAGACGTAAGACTCCCCACCTTCACCAAATAGAGAAGAAAAACAAAAATATTATAAATCAAAACAAAACAAACAAACAAAAAACCTTAAGGGATAAAAGGGGGGGGAAGAATAGCAGGGGCAGAAAATCTAGCAAAACTACTAAAGAAGGAAACAACGAAAAATTATAATTACAAGAGAAAAAGAAGAAAATGAGAAAGAAAAAGAAAAATCTAGGGGGAAAATAGTTTTAAAAAAATTTTTTTAAGTAAAAAGGAAACTATATATACTTGCTGTATATTGCCTGGGCAACAGGTAATCTGGGATATGAGATGCTGATCATGACGCTGATACAGCTGTACAAGATGGAGCCTGGAAGCCTCTGTTCTGCCAAGGAAACCCGATCCCACCTTCCTCACTTCTTTGCCCTTAATCCCTGCAGGGATCGGAGCGTGAAGCTCTCTTCAGCCTGCTCAGTAGATATGCATCAACCTTTCCAAATCGTGTCCCTTGGCCACACGGTGTCTTTCCCAGGAAAGTATGTGTCACTCAGATCTCCCCAGGAGTAGCTGCCCCAGAAGCTCCCAACCTGGCCTTGTACTAGGACCCTGAGCACTGATCCTACGAGGCAGCTTTCCCACAATGGCTGCACCGGGCCTGCAGCTGAACAATGAAAGGTCCACTCCACCAGGTGGCTCAGACCCAGGTCTTGGGTGCTGTTCAAAAATCACTCACTTGCTGGCCCAAACTCTCCTAAGGTGACTCAACCAAGTGCCCAAATCCAAAAACATAAAGAAAGAAAAGAAATCCACAGGGCAGGCCATCTCTGTCGGTAAACTATTGCTGCCACCATGCCACAACAGCCAGCCTCTGTGAGCACACAAGTACTTGTCCTTGTGATACTTCTTCACTGCTTCCAACCTTCTTTTGGGGTCCTGAAGTCTCTTGCTACCTTCCTGTGTCCCTGCAGGGGTTTCTGGGTAAAGCCCACAAGCCAGAGGTGTCTGGAGTCTTTTCTCCCCAATCTCACCATGCATGGCTACAAAGAAGCTGTCTCTAGTTCACCTTCTTGCTCTGCCTCTGCTGATCTTCAGCATCCAGAAGAAACTCACACATTCTGTTGGTCAGAAGTCTAGGCCCAACATAGTTCTCAGAGTTTCACAAGACTTCTGCCACATGTCAGCAGGGCTTCTAAGAAGCTCTGTGGATGAATCAGGTTGTCAGAATTCAGTTCTGTGTAGGACGGAGGCCCCTCTCTCCTTGAGCTGTTGGCAATCATTTTCAGTTGCTATAGGCCCATCACATTCCTTGCCTTGCTGCCCCTTCTTCTATCTTCAAAGCTAGCAAGGACAGAGTGAATGCTTTCCCTGCTCCAAATCTCCCTAACCACAACTTCAGCTTCCCTACTGAACATTTTTGGAGGGAAGGAATTAACACCAATCCTTCTTAAACTTTTCCAAAAAACTTGAAAAGAAGGAAATACTTTCTATTCTTTGAGGCCAGCATTACCCTCATTCCAAAGACACATGAAGAAACTACAAGAAATAAAAACCTACAGACTAATATCCCTTTAAAAATAGTGAGGCATGGCTCGGCGCCTGGCACCTGTGGCTCAACGGGCTACGGCGCCAGCCATGTATACCTGAGCTGGCGGGTTTGAATCCAGCCCAGGCCCGCCAAACAACAACAATGACTGCAACCAAAAAATGGCCAGGCATTGTGGCGGGCGCCTGTAGTCTCAGCTACTTGGGAGGCGGAGACAGGAGACTCGCTTGAGCCCAGGAATTAGAGGTTGCTATGAGCTGTGATGCCATAGCACTCTATCCAGGGTGACAGCTTAAGGCTCTGTCTCAAAAAAAAAAAAAAATAGTGAGGCAAAAATCCTCAACAAAATACTAGCTAACCAAAGTCATCAGTGTATGAAAAGGATTATAAACCATGACCACATGGGACTTACTTCTGGGATGAAAAGATAATTCAACATATAAAAACAACATAAAACATCCCATTAAGAGAATGAAGTAAAAAACAATGACATATCCAGCCTGAGCAAGAGTGAGACCCTGTCTCTACTAAAATGAGCAAGGCATTGTGGCAGGCAACTATCCCAGCCACTGTCCCAGTAACACAGGAGGCTGAGGCAGAAGGATCACTTGAGCCCAAGATTTCAAGGTTGCTGTGAGCTATGATGCCACGGTACTCTACCCAGGGTGACAAAGTGAGACTCTGTCTTAAAAACAAACACACAAATGATAACACATAATCATACCCACTGCTGCACAAAAAGCATTTGACAAGTACAACACCTTTTCATGATAAAGACACTCAACAGACTAGAAACAGAAGGAAACTACCTCAACATAATAATGGCCATATATTTTTTAAAAACCACAGTTAATGGCATACTTAGTGGTGAAAGATTGACATGCTTTCCTTTTAAGATCAGGAACAAGACAAGAATGCCCACTTTTACCATTTCGACTTAGCATAGTATTGTTTAATTAAGCAAGCAAGAAAAAAGTATCCAAATTAAACAGAAAAAAATTATTTATGTTTACGGAAAATGTAACTACAAAGATTTCACCAAAAAGAAACTCCTTGAAAATGTAAATTAAGGAGGGTTCGTGCCTATAACCTAGCATGATTACATCTTTTCTGACTGGTTGCAGTTGGTTTGAGGCATCAGAGAAAATCACATCTTTTTTTTTTCCTCTTATTTTGTTGCTCTCGGTAGAGTGCAGTGGCATCACAGCTCACAGCAACCTCCAGTTCTTGGGCTTAGGCTTTTCTCTTGCCTCAGCCTCCCCAGTAGCTGGGACTATAGGCACAGAAAATCACATCTTTTTAATCTTTTCTTCCATGAGATTATCAGACTCCACCTTGGCTTCCCTACCGCCTTGCAATTTTAAGTTCAATTTTATGCTTTCCAGCGCTGGATCTTTGCAAGAATGCTCTAGAGAAAACATTTTGAATATTACCATTCCTAACTTACAAACTCAGAAGGATGACATGAATGACTGCTTGGGTAGGGCAGAGGGAAGCTAATTCTAGAAACCAGGGACCTGACTCCTCAGGCAGAGTTCTCTACCTGGCTCCCACAAATAAAATAACAGGTCTAAAATTGGGGCCTATACCAGAAATAGGCCCTTCTCTTTCCACAGAGGAAATCCGTCAAAATGGTTCAAATCGTAGACTTTGGAACCAGGCTGCCTAGATTTCCATCCCAGCTCCAGCCTCCACTACCCGATGACTGAGCAAATCGCTCCATCTCTCTCACTCCCCATTCCCCTAGGCCTAATATGGCCATAGAAACAGTACCTAAAAGTGATTTTTAAATAAACTGATCCATGAGGAGGGCTTGGCTTGCCATCTGGCACATATTAACAGCTCACTAAGTCTGCAAACCCAGAAACGTTACTCTTAAGAAGACACTTTCTAGAATGGTAATGCCAGAAGTCTACCACGAGGTGGCACTGTTGTATCTGGCCACTCTTCCTAAGTCACTTAAGTCTCATTTCTCAAAATGACAACTTGGGCAAGAATGAAAGGAGTATACAGAAAAAAATGACATAGTCTGCACACTCTAATCAAAACAAAAGTCTCCCCTGGCTCAGTAGAGTGGCTCACGCCTGTAACCCTAGCACTCTGGAAGGCTGAGGTGGGTGAATTGACTGAGCTCAGGTGTTCAAGACCAGTCTGAGCCAGAGCAAGATCCCATCTCTAAAAAAATAGCTGAGTGTTGTGGTAGGTGCCTATAGTCCCAGCTACTTGGGAACCTGAGGCAAGAGAATCACTTGTGCCCAAGAGCTTAAGGTTGCTGTGAGCTATGACATCACCACACTCTACTGAGAGTAGCAAAGTGAGACTGTCTCAAAAGAAAAAAAAAAAAAAGAAGAAGTCTTCCCTGCCCCATCAAAAGTGATGAAACTGGCCAGGCACAAGGCCACAAGTCTGTAATCTTAGCACTCTGGGAGGCTGAGGCAGGAGCATTGCTTGAGGCCAACAGTTCAAGACCAGCCTGAGCACAACCCTGTCTCTACAAAAAATAGAAAAATTAGTCAGGTGTGGCAGCACCTGTAGTCCCAGCTATTCAGGAGGCTGAAGCAGGAGGATCACTTGAGCCCAGGAGTTTGAGGTTGCTGTGAGCTAGGCTGACACCATTGAATTGTAGCCTGGGTGACATAGCAAAACTCTTATCTCAAAAAAACAAAACAAAACAAGACCCAAAAAAAAGTGCCGAACTGCTTCATTCATTCATCTCTGCTATCTCTTCTAACTGGGTCCTCAAGCCCCAGAAAAGACTGAAGGAGCTGGTAAAATTGAGCTGCTTGGCCCCACCCTCACAGCATGGTCATGACTGGGCCTGGGAGTCTGGTGAAGAGTGACCAAATCCACTGCTATAGAACAGGACTTCTGGACTTTAATGCACTTACACATCATCCGGGCAGGTGGTTAAAATGCAGATTCTGACTCAGCTGTTCAGAATCTGGGGTGGGGCCTGAGATTCTGCACTTTGAGCAAGCCCTCAGGTTATATTCAGGCTGTTGGTCCAAACTAAAGGACTGGGCCCACTGCCCGGCAACTGGAAGCACTAGCTGTGTGTAAGTTCCTTGTGTGACCCAACTCACTTAGCCCTCACAATAGCCTCTTGAAATCAGTATCATCGTCCCTGTTTTATGAGTGAGAAACAAAAACAGTAAGTACCTATCCCAAGGCTGTCACAGCTAATTATTAGCAGAGCCAGGGACTCAAACACAATACACTTCCATTAAATCAAATGTTACTGTTTTGTGTTGAGTTAAAGTAAACATAACCCACCTTTCTCTCCCTGACTTTCCAGGACAAAGAGGACAGGCCACTGAGAGGCGAAGTAGTGAAGAGGCCAGATTCTGGAACCAAACCACCTGGATTCACAATTTGCCACCCAAGGACTGTGTGACTTTGCTCAAAGGGGGGATAATAGCAGCACTTACTTTAGGGAGTTGTGAGGATTACATTGAGTAATTGAATAAGGTGCTGGCAGGGCACCTGGCCCGTGGTAAGTGCTCTGGCATCACCTGTGCCAAGAACACACGTCCAAGGCTGTGAGGAGTCCAGAAAGTCCTACAGCAGTGGATCTGGTCCTACAGCAGTAGATCAGTCACCCTTCACCACACTCCCAGGCCCAGTTATGACCATGCTGTGAGCTCGATTTCACCAGCTCCTTCAGCCTCTTCTGAAGACTGCAGGGACAAATGATCTCCACTCTGGGTGTTAGGGAGCTCATAATCCAAGGAGGAAAGGTGCTAATGGAAGGGCCATCAGCACACCCATGGGGGAGAACTCAATCATGCATCACAGCCAGAGGAAGCCTCCCAGCACCCCACCTGTATGTACCTGCTTCCTCTTCCCCCCAAAAGCGTGGTACCTTGAGTGACTCCACTCACCACCCATACAATGAGCCCTGACAGGGCATGAGATGGAGGCTGTGACCCTACTGGAACCTCTGTTCCAAAAGCTTTTGGTAACAGGACCCGACCACAGCAAACATGCATGGCTGCAGTGTGTAAAGACATTTGATTTGCACCAAGGCCTTCAGAAGCACACCTGCTGCCTCCTAGGCCACTGCCGACTGTGGAGGGAAACCAGCCTCCGTTCACCACCACCAGAGAGGGTGGCCAGTCTCGAAAGCGGGGTCTGTCCATTTTCAAGGGTGAGTCTGAGACACTGTTTACTTTGTAGTTACAATTTATTTTTTTGATTTTTCTTTTTTTTTTTTTGAGACAAGAGTCTCACAGTAGAGTGTCGTGGTGTCATAGCTCGCAGCAACCTCAAACTCTTGGGCTCAAGTGATTCTCTTGCCTCAGTCTCCAGAGTAACTGGGACTACAGGCGCCCACCACAACACTCCGCTACTTTTTAGAGACAGGGTCTCGCTCTTGATCTCAAACTCCTGAGCTCAAGCAATTCACCCTCCTTGGCCTCCCAGAATGCTAGGGTACAGGCATGAGCCACTGCACCTGGCCTTATAGTTACAATTTAAACCCTGCCTGAATGAATTGAGCTTGCTCATCTGGGTTGTAGTCAACAACCTGTTGTTGAGAGCCTGGAAACAAAGTAAATGCCCAGCAGTAGGGGAGTAGCGAGAGAAATTGTGGTAGCTCTTGTACAAAAATCTAGTAGAGAAGCTTAAAAAAAAAAAAGAAAGAAAGAAAGAAGGTGGGTGTTCTTGATGTTCTGATATAGAAAGATCTCCAAGATACAGTGTGCTCGGAAAATAACATGTTGCACATGGGTGTGGAGAGTTTGCTACTGTGTGAAAAACAGGAGGGGAGAAATGTATTTGTACTTGTATAGGTAGAAAAATGTGAAAAGAGGGTGGTGCCTGTTGCTCAGTGGGTATCGGCCCCATATACCAAGAGTGGTGGGTTCAAACCCGGCCTCAGCCAAACTGCAACAACAAAAATAGCTGGGCCTTGTGGCAGGCGCCTGTAGTCCCAGCTACTTGGGAGGCTGAGGCAAGAGAATTGTCTAAGCCCTGGAGATGGAGGTTGCTGTGAGCTGGGCTGCCACGGCACTCTACCAAGACTCTGTCTCTTAAAAAAAAAAAAGTGAAAAGATGCATACCAAACTGATAGTAACGGTTTACCCCTGGAGGATGCACAGTAGGCAATCAGGGACAAAGGCAGGAGAGAACTCTGCCACTGGATGCTTTTCTTTAAAAAATTGTAATTAAATAAATTGTGTAAATGTCACCATCTTTACCATTTTCAAGTATGCAGTTTGATAATGCTGAGTGTATTTACATTGTTGTGTAACAACACTGAATACCTTTGAACACTCCTGTCAGTTTTTAAACATATAACTGCATTTCCCATTTTTTTAATTAATTTAAAAATAATTGCGCACAAATACATCATTGATGTCTCTCTCAATTAAGAGAATCCTTGTACCAGAAAGAGTTAGAAAAAAAGAACACGTGCTTTGAAATCTTGGAACTGAATTCAAATCCTGTCCCTGCTATTCACAGGCCCCGGGGAGGTCAAGTTCACTTCTCTAAGCTTCAGTCTCCCTGTTCTATAAAATAACGGTAAAAATGGTGTCCCTCAAAGCACTGTGGGCAACATTACATGAAAATTCTTGTAAAGCACAGCACACAGAATCTAGCCCAGTGAGTATTATGTTTTCGGAGCACCCAGAAGAAGGCTGGACAAAAGGAAATGCCTTTGAGCCAAGATAGGGGTTCTCAACCTTGGAGGACCCAAAGGGGAGTACAGCACCCAGTTGACTCATCCTCAGTTCTGACCGGCTCCCCCCATGCCCAGCGTGCCGCTGAACACCCCCCCCCCCACCCTCAGCATTAGCATATGGGGACCTGAGGCACCTGTTCTAACACAACGCCCTCTCCCCTTTCAGCCGCTGGAGAACCGCTGAGGTCGAGACGCCTTGTGTCCCTGGGATCACCGCGTGGCCTCCAGCTGCAAAACCTAAACGGACTCTCATCTCACAGTTCACACCGAGGGACGCTGGGGAGGTGGCAGGTGGCAGGCCCAGTCCGCCTTGCGGGCAGACATTGTCATTCTGGATTTGGGACCCGCGGTGTGGGTCCCTCCCCCACAATGACCTCTCATCACCTTCCTTCCACTTGAAGCAGCAGAGGCAGAGTGCGGTGTTCCAATTAAACAGTGCTGAGCTCCTGATGCAGCCCCGCATCCGGACCCCGGCTGCCCTGTCCACATTCGGGGGAGCAGAGTGGGTAAGTACAGACTCAGTCGCCTCTGCCCCTAACCCACGCCCACCCCCCGTTGCCTGGAGGTCCCAGTTGTGAGTTTTCACGTCAGAAATGAAAACCCAGGCGAATGGGGCTGTTGCCGCTGACCGACTTTCTTTCCTTTCCCTCTGAAGTCGCTCCCATCGTGGGCTTTCTCTGCACCCTCATGCACTTTGCGTCCCAGCTCCGCCTGGCCACCTTCTCCCAGACGCCGGCTCGCTCCGGCCCCAGCCGCTCCGCACCGAAGGGGCTGCACTGGCGCCAGGGGGACAGCAGGTGGCGCCGCGGAGAAGCTGATCCTGTCCCAAAGAGAGCAGGTGTCCGGGGCGCCCGCGGACTCAATAAATGCTTGATAAGCGGACGAGACCTGAAATTCTTTCCCGCTACACTGTCTCTGGGTCTGCACACCAAGGCTGGCAGGAGGGTGAAAGAATGAGAATGGGTCAGTAGAAAGGCAGAAATGAAGAGCTCTGTCCCACCACCCCAAAAGAGCCAACAGCCCTTGCGAGACAAAGGACTTGGTCCTGAAATATCAACCTGAGTCATTAACATCCCCCTTCATGATTTTGGACATGCTTGAACCCACGTTTTTGCTATATGAACTGGAAGCCCCGTATTTCTCTCTAGAACAAAAGAGAACTGTAAAATAAATACACAGCAGTCACGACTTCTTAAAAGTCTGGCTGTTTATTACTGAAAACCATCCAATATATCATCGGTGATTAGGAAAAACGCAGATTCCAGCACAACCTCTTCCAGGAATTCTGAATGAAATTAAGTAAAAAGAGAGGAGAGGGGAGCCAGAAAGAGGTGTGGACACTTCTGCCCCATTGCTAAAAAGTGAAGCTGGGCTGAAACTCTGCACTGTGCAGCTAATTCCACGGCCTTCCGCAGGACGTACAAACTTCCGTAAACTGCAAGTTATTTTTTAGTAGGAAGCTGGAGGGGAAGGGTGGAGACCTGGCTTCCTGTGGTCTTGCCCCACCCCTGAGCTCTGCTGCCAAGCAAGATGGTATCATTTGGTAAGGAGGTCCTTAGATGTCACCCAGCGCCCCCTATATCTGATGACTGATTCCCTCCCACATGTTTGCTCTGCCCCAGCTTGTTGCCTGCTGGAGGCGACTGGGCCAGAACAGCAGGCAGGACCTGTGTGTTCTGGGAAGAAGAAAAAGGAGGCGGAGGAGACCCACCCCGACATGGCCTCAGCGAGCCTGTTATTAAAGAGGTCTATCCAGATCAGGTATGGTGGCTCTTATCTATAATCCTAGCCCTTGGGAGGCTGAGGCAAGAGGATTGCTTTAGCCCAAGAGTTTGCTGTGAGCTATGATGATACCACAGCACTCTAGCCTGGGCAACAGTGTGAGACCCTGTCTCAAAACAAAACTAAACAACAACCAGAAAAAAAGGTCTGTCCACTTTGAATTAGGTTGTAGAGAAAAATAACCATGGGACTATAGGCAACACACTTCTCTCTTAATCTTGGTTCCTTCTCCATAAAATAAAGGTGGCTCAAGAGGCTAAGGCACCAGCCACATACACCTGAGCCAACGGAGTTGAACCTGACCCATGCCTGCCAAACAACAATGACAGGTGCAACCAAAAAATAGCCTAGCGTTGTGGTGGGCACCTGTAGTCCCAGCTACTTGGGAGGCAGAGACAGGAGAATTGCTTGAGCCCAGGAGCTGGAGGTTGCTGTGAGGTGTGATGCCATGGCACTCTACCCAGGGCAACAGCTTGAGAGTCTGTCTCAAAAAATAAATAAAATAAATAAAGCATGAAGACCATTCCCAAGTCCCCCTTTAGCCAGAGACTTGGAGCTGTTAGAGGAATAAGTCGCCTCCTAGACACCCCTGTCTCCCCATGCACACAGGACTTTGTAACAAGGTGTGGAGATGGTCTCATTTCTTGGAGAACGGGAGGACTAGTCACGTAGGAGGAGGAATACCCTCCTCACTGTGCCCTCTGGTCCTGGAATGTGGAGATGTTATTTGTCCCTCTGTCCTAACAACTTTTTGGTCAAGATTTCCGGATTGTTGATCCTGGGCAGTCCCTGAATGAGCCTGGTACAAGTTTGGATGTGGGAGAGTTCAAAGGGAACCAGGCATGCCTCTGCCCCTCTGGTTCTGCACACTTGCTGTGACAATTCTGGCATTGTCCTTTCCTAGTGGTGGGAACCTCAGAAAGTTACTTAACCTTCCTAAACCTTAGTTTCTTTACCTATAAAGTGCGCATAATACCCACTTCATAGAATTGTTTGTGGGGGCCGCATGAGATCATCCATGTAGTCAGCCAATCAATAGCTGCTACACACCTACATTCTAAGTGCCTGTCACAAGCCCCCAGCTCCTGGTTTGCATACAGGGAGAGTTTGGAAAGCAACACACACACACAAAAGAAAGGAGTCAGGCTTTCTACTGGCATGGTAGCTGGATTCCAAGTAGCACCATTCCACAAGGAAGCATTCCCAGAAAAAGGAAATAGGAGCTACCAGTCTTCCTAAGAATGGACTTTGGAGTTCCTTGGACACATGCCCACTGAATTCTATTAGTGAGCGAGGTCCTGAAGCCAGCCCAGATCTGTGATGTAAAATAGAAGCTTACACATGCCAGGACGGAGGAATCGTCAAGTGCCATCTTTGGAGACTACCTAGCACAGATGAGGAATAGAATAGCAAGCTCTGTAAATCTCAACACTCCCTCAATGGCCCCATACCATATGTTCATTAATTCATTCATTTATCGTCTGTTTCTGCCACTAGTGTCTAAGTTCATAAAAGCAGACACTTTGCTTTGTTCAGTGCTATATTCCCAACACTTATAGGCACATTAGTAGGTGCTCAATAAATACTTGTTGAATGAATAGCAATCAATCAGTCAATCAAGTAGTCAGTCTGGCCACATGCTTCAGGGGCTGGTGGGTTCAAACCGGGCTGGGCCTGCTAAACCAAAAAAAAGCCAGGTGTTGTGGTGGGCACCTATAATCCCAGCTACTAGGGAGGTTGAGGCAAGAGAATCACTTGAGTCCAAGAGTTTGACGTTGCTGTGGGCTATGATGCCACGGCACTCTACCCAGGGTGACAGAGTGAGGCTCTGTCTCAGTTAAAAAAAAAAAAAAAAAAGTAGTCAGTCATCCAATTGTCCAAACTGGCCACAGGAAGTTGAGTAGGCCAAGAGGTTTTCTTGGAAGATGTGAGGCTAATGCTGGGCTTTTAAGACAGATATGCCAGCAGCTAATGAGAGGCAGAGATGGCTGCTGGCAGATTGCCAAGTCACTTGCTCAGTGGCCACACATTGGCCAGGCATCTCAGCCCATGTGGTCCTACACTCAATACAAGGGCCTCACGGGAGCTTTCATTAGATTTGGGGGGTGTCTCAGGAGAATATGCAAAAAGGAGGAAGATGCTGAATTCTCACCAGGTTAGCTGGGAAGACTTCGCCCTCTCTGATTCTGCTCTATAGACCAGTGACTTTCAACTTGGGACAATTTTGACATAAGACTGTATCTGGGAATTTTTTTTTTTTTCTTGAGACAGAGCCTCAAGCTGTCACCCTAGATAGAGTGCTGTGGCATCACAGCTCACAGCAACCTCCAATTCCTGGACTCAAGCAAGTCTCTTGCCTCCGCCTCCCAAGTAGCTGGGACTGCAGGCGTCGGCCTCATGCCCAGCTATTTTTTGGTTGCAGCCGTCATTGTTGTTTGGCGGGTCCGGGCTGGATTCAAACCCGCCAGCTCAGGTGTACGTGGCTGGCACCTTAGCCTGTTGAGGCACAGGCACCGAGCCTGGGAATATTTTTTTTTTGAAACAGTCTTTCTGTCACCCTGGGTAGAATGCCCTGGTGTCATAGCTCACACAACCTCAGACTCCTGGGCTCAAATGATCCTCCTGCCTCAGCCTCTGGAGTAGCTGGGACTACAGGGCTATGCCACACAACCGGCTGATATCTCTGTTGTTAGCAGAAATGGGGTCTCACTCTTGCTTAGGCTGGACTGGGAACATTTTTGTTGTCATCACACTGAAGAGGAAGGTATGATTGTTCCTGGGATCTAGTGAATAGAGGCTAAGCATTCTGCTAAACATCCTACAACACTGTACAGGGCCCTACAACAAAGAATTCTCTGGCCCCAAATGTCAACTGTGCCACTGTTGAGAAGCCCTGCTGGAGAGGTTGATGGCAGCAGGTGCTGCAAATGGAGGCGCAGGAGCCGGCAGGCAGCAGGTGCTCTCTGTGGCAACAACTGGTCCAGAGCTGTGTTCCTACCTAAGATGACTGAGTTTTATAAATAGCTCCTCTCAATATGGTAGCAGTCTGAATTAGTGTTAGAGGAGTTTCACTGAGGTATAATAAAAGTGCAAAGGTAATACACAGGGAGAGAAGTGAAAGATTGGAGCAGCAGGCACATCAGGGGCTTCCAGTAGCCAAGGAGACACGAGCCCTTGCCTCCCTCTACCCCATCCCGATTCCAACTCTGCTCATCCAAGCCACCAGCATCGCACACTTGGGCCAGGACACCTTGGTGCTCTCCTGGGCTCCCTTCACACTTTCTCCCCCAGAGGAGGGAGAGGGATCTTAGAGCACAAATGAGATGATGTATTTCCTGCTTAAATACCTGGAAAGGCTTTTTTTCTCATTGTACAAAAGCTGTAAGTATCCCACCACATTGTGGAGGATTTGGCCTCTCCTACCTGTGGGTGCTCCCTGGCCTCGGCGTAACCCAGCCGTGGAGGGCTGTGAGCGGGCTGCTTTCCACACCTGGGATACTTCAGTCGCTGCCCCCAGAGCCCGATGGTGAAATGGACCTGAGTCGAGCTTAGCACACAAGCACGCATCCCACTGGCCTTGCTGCTGGGAGCCTGCAGCAGGGAGAGCTGGCTCATAGCAGAGACCAGTAAGTGAATTCTTGACAAAGTTGCTCTTGAATGAAGCATTGGAGGATGAGGAGTTAACTAAATGTAAAGAAAACAGGAGTGAAGAACAGCCATACAAATGCCCTGGGGTGGTGCAAGCTGGGGAGAAGAGTGCAGGTGGGGTGGGCAGGTGACATATTGCAAGAGCTGCAAATTAAGGAGTTTGGATTTTATTCTGAGGCTGAGGGGAAGGTTATGGAGAGGTTTAAGCAAGGGATTAACTGATGAAGTTAGCCATTTGAGAAGATCACTCTGGCTGAAGCCTCAACATTTCTAAATAATTTCAGCAGTTGTAGCTCTTGAAATTTATAGAGAGGCTAGAAAGAGTCTGAGATCCCACCATTGTCAAAGGGGGAGATGATGGTGGCTCAGACTGATAACAGCAGACAGAGATGCTGAGTGGTTTACAAGTTGATTGAACTTGTGTGTTGTGTGGGTAAAGCACAATTGTATTCCAGTTTCTTTTTCTTTTGTCCCCACACTCTGTCACCCTGGGTAGAACATATTGGCATCATAGCTCACAGCAACCTCAAATTCTCGGGCTTGAGAGACCCTCTTGTATCAGCCTCCCAAGTACTTGGGACTATAAGTGCCCACCACAATGCCTGGAATATTTTTTCTATTTTTAGGAGAGATGGGGTCTTGCTCTTGCTCAGGCTGGTCTTGAATTCGTGAGCTCAAGCAATCTACCTGCCTCAGCCTCCCAGAGTGCTAGGATTAAGACATGAGCCACCAAACC
This sequence comes from Arctocebus calabarensis, assembly GCA_963573935.1. NCBI lineage: Eukaryota > Metazoa > Chordata > Mammalia > Primates > Lorisidae > Arctocebus > Arctocebus calabarensis. The sequence goes on from CAUYON010058748.1 coordinate 14,114, forward strand.
CAGCCTGTATTCGTGTTTCTTATTCTAAAGACTTATGTGTGATTACCCAAAACAGAACCCAGAAAGATATACCTGGACACTGCTGGCTGGGAGGCATCCTGATCTGTTTATCAGATTGCTTGGGCATACCAAGCAACATTCCATGTGCTGGTCTATCTGGTTTCGACAGCCTCCCAAGGCAAGGCGCATCTAAGCATTGGATCATAAGAACACATTATCTCCTCTTGCTTACTTTTGCACAAGGGCAGAGAGGGGCTCGTTGCACATACAAGCTTGTTGTTGTTACATCATGGCACATAAGAGCATGCAGCAGAGCAGACTGGATTCAAATGCTGTTCCTACTGTCATTCACCAGCTCTGTGGGACATTACAGAACCTCTCTATGCTTCTGTCTCCTCCTCTTTCAAACAGGGATGATAGGCTGGGAGCCATGGCTCATGCCTGTAATCCTAGCCCTCTTGGAAGCCGAGGCAGGTGGATTGCCTGAGCTTAGGACTTTGAGGCCAGCCTGAGCAAGAGTGAGACCTTGTCTGTAAAAACAGCTAGGCATTGTGGTGGGTGCCTGTAATCCCAGCTACTTGGAAGTCTGAGGCAGGATGATCGTTTGAGCTTAAGAGTTTGAGGTTGCTGTGCGCTATGACACCACAGGTGACAAAGTGAAACTCTGTCTCTAAATAAATAAATAAAAGCAGAAAGATAACAACAGCACCCCTGCTGGCATTTTAAGTGGCTCAGAACTGAGAAATAAAAGCAGACATGAGACAGGGAGAGATCAAAATGTTATCTTTATGACAAAAGCTGGAGTGGAGGATGTGGTTGAGTGGAAAGATTACACCCAATCGCTAACACAGTGGCAACTACAGAGAGCAGATGGTAGTGCATCCTCTCTGGAGCAAGGGAGGCCAAACCCAGCACTAAGCCTTCTGAGAAAGTCACCAGACAGAGAATTCTTCCTTCTGTCTGGGGGAAGAGGCGGATGAAAGCTAGACAGATATGTTCCTACACACTAAGCCTTAGGAGAGAGTAGAGTAGGAATCCCCATTTATCTCCCGGTGCCCTTGAAAATATGGGAAGGGAGAATTCGTCATTCTCTCAAGACATCTTATGGGGTTATTATGGAGTCCAAAAGAAAAGTATAGGCAGAGCATCTAGAATACAGACTCCACAAAGAGCTTATCCCTGGTGCCAACTGCTCTGGGGTATAAGGCCAACGAGACAGGCAAAGCTGGTTAACTGGGGGAAGTTGTGGTTCAGAAACTGCCTGAAACAAGGGAGTTCTTGAGAGGGGATTTTTCTCTCTCTTTCTCCTTGTTCCCTATACTCAGGAAAACTTGTCTGTTCCCAAAAGGGAAATGCTGACCAAATTCGAGCTAGCAAGTCTTCCAAATAGAGGGAAAAAGAAAACCAAAGCCGTGTATTTTGGTAACTCAAGAATACAGTTTGATGGCCTAGATTTCTTTCTCTGGATGTACACATGCAAAGCTTATGGTTGTTTTTAGGGTGGGATTTGAGTTGGAAAGGGGAAGGGGCCGGCTGCTGTTTGTTTTCAAGGGCGCCTCCTCATTACCTCTTACAATTAAGCAATTAAGAATCACTGCTAGGGAAGTCAACTAGGAGCAAACAGGAACCAGCCCTGGGGAAAGCCCAGTCAAGTTACTGAACAATAGCAATTCCATTTAAGGGGCGTGCACTGAGACAGGAAACACTTCGCTGTGTTGACAGCACACCTTACTGCACTTCTGTGTATGGGGCCACACTCACCATCTGGCCTTCCTCAGCCAATCCCAGTCAGCTACCTGATGGAGCAAGGTTGCTGATTATATGACAGCTGGGAAAAAACCCAGGGGAGCAGGAAGCTTTCAGTCTGCAAGCCTAGGGGTCCTCTTCCCTGTGCTGAGTCACTTCTTACTGGGCACCAGGAGACCACACCTGCCTCAGTTTCTGAGACAAATGGAAACCCCCAGCCGCTGGGATCCTTGACAGGTTTTACTAGGGTAATCCCTCTTAGCAAGAACATTCCTCCTTGGCATTTCCAACTACAATGTCTTTGTTCCTCTTTTTACACAAATGGAGTAGGCTACTAGGCCACAAATTCACTGAGATTGCATAATCCACACTAAGATTTTCCATGAAAATTAAGCCTTAAATATATTGCTAATTTGGCAAAAAGTTAATATTCAGTGAGCACTTACTGTGTCGGGTACTATATTAATTTTCACAATGAGAAGTAAGTACTATTATCTACATTTTACAGATGAGGAATTACGACATGGAGAAGTTGAGTAACATTCCCATGGCTCCTAACAGTAACTAAATCCACGATTTTTAGCCCAAGGGAAGGAAGCCAACACTTCATGTTTTACAAACTGTTTTCATGGACTCAGAAAATGCAAAGCCTGGAAAAGACCGTAGACTCTAAGGCTTAGAGAAAATTGAGTGTCATTTTTATTTCACAGGTAGGGAAACAGACCCAGGGAGGAGTTAGGGTTTATTTGCCCCACTCCCACAGTGAGATTTCGGGCGAGTCCCCAACTCCCCACTTCGGCTTCTCCCGTAACTCATCCTCCTCCTTTCCTTGCAGAAGGGATCACTCCCCTAAATTTAATCATTTTCGCTTTTCAATTCTCCATACGCATGTCTATTTTCTTCTCTTCCTGTTAGGGCTTTTAGTAAAACTAATAAAGAGAGGAAGGAAGAAAGGATGAAGGAAGGGAGAATCAAAACACAAGGAAAGATCCAATCTGCTTATTAATTAATGCGAAACTAGGTAATTCAACTGCTAGAACGCTGCTTTGAGCTTGAAGAAATCTGAGGTCAAATTCAATCGCTGGGTGACACTGCTGTCAATCTCCTCTTCTGGCTCTGAGTCTCAATTTTCCCAACTGCAAACCCACAAATCTATACGTTCCAGACAGCGCCAAAAAAAAAAAAAATTGTGCCCTCATCAAAAAAGGCCTCACGAGCCTCCGTTGCCCTCAACAAACATGGCGACCGAGCGTGACGTAGACTTCCTTCGCCCTCGTCATACGCTTTCTTCCTCCGGGGGGCGACAAGCCTCAATGACGGCTGTGAGCCGGGCGCATGCGCGGCGGCAGCGCCCGTCCCCTCGGCGGCGGCTGCTGCGGCGGCGACGGCGACGGCGACGAAGGGGCAGAGGGGTTTGCCGCCGGCAGTTGCTAAGCTGCGGCGGCCGAGGAGGGATGGACTAGTCTGGCCTGCGGGCGGGCGGCGGGGCGCGGGCGGGGTAGAGGCGGCCGGGGAGGGCCGACGCCGCCGGACGGGTTCGGGTGCCCAGGCAGCACGCTGAGGGGGCGTCGCCGCCGCGGGTCCCCGGCGTCGCCGCGGGAGGCCGCGCCCGCCATGTCGGCCCGGGTGGTGCTGGACGAGTTCACCGCGCCCGCCGAGAAGGCGGCGCTGCTGGAGCGGAGCCGCGGCCGCATCGAGAGCCTGTTCGGCGTGAGCCTGGCCGTGCTCGGCGCGCTCGGGGCCGAGGAGCCGCTGCCCGCGCGCATCTGGTTGCAGCTCCGCGGGGCGCAGGAGGCGGTGCACAGCGCCAAGGTGAGTGTGGCCGCCACCCGCACGCTCGCCTGGGCCCGCGCCCGCGGCCTCCGCGGGGACGGGGTCTCTGGGCGGCCCCTTCCTGCTGTCCGCGCGGGGACGGAGAGCAGCCTTGGCCGGCGAGCCTGCGTGGTCGGCTCGCGAGCCAGGTTCGGTCCTGGAGCCTCAGTTTCCCCACTTGTAAAGTGGCGCTGACGGAAGCCCTTACCCGGGAGGCTGTGGCGGGGGGTGCGGAGTGCGCGTATAGAGCGCCGAGCGAGCGCCCGCAAGTGCAGCCTGCATACCTGCCCCGGCCCCCAGGAAGGTGCGCGAGGCCTGTGTCTGGGCCCCAAACCTCCTTGTCCGCTGTCTCGGCCTTTTCTCTGCCCCTGTTTCAGGCCTTCGCTATGGGGATCCTGATCCTTGTGCTCGCAGTTCTCCCTGAGAATCGGGAAAAACTTAATGGTAGAAAACGCTCAGCAAATGTCAAAGAGAGATGTTTACTGGTAGGGTTTAAAATAGCGTTATTTCTTGTGTCCACGTCCTATTCAGTTAACATTGATATAATACTGCACATAGGATGCCACGCTAAGTATTTTAGAAGGAATACACATCCCTTAAGAAATCTAATAAGGTAGATTCCCCTTCCCCCTTTAAATTTACCAGCTGGGGAAACTGAAACTCAGAGTGGTGACTCACCTGTCTAAATCAGCATTTCTCAGTTATACCTCTTCAGCACCTCCACCTACTCCTAGCCCTTCCCAAGCCAGAAAACGGCAACAAAGTAGGCCCCTCCTCCCTGGTCGCCGGGTTTCTCCAGGTTTTCCCATCTCCTCCCGGTAGGTAGGGCAGTAGGATTCAGATCCTTGCCTCTCCCAGAGGGTGAGGGGAATCGTTGACATCCCTCACAAATTTCATAGGGCTCTTGAAGAAGCTGAGTAGTAGTTCTGTCTCTTGACGGTCTTAGATTTAACAACAACAACAAAATCATGGATGTTTGCTTTTAATATCTTCAGAGGAGGTGGGACACTCAGCTGTATGATTCTGCTCCACAGCTTAACTTTAAACACTGTAGATGTTGCATGAAGTTTGCTTCCCTGTGCTTAATTTTTTTAATCGTTTGGATTTTAGGCAGTCTAACTTCCCATTCCCCCTTTGCTTTTCTTCCCAACTACTCAGTATCTCCACTCACCAGGACTAAAAAGTTTGATGTGACTGAGTCCTGTCATTTCTTCTGAAAGTCTCTTATTTACATTCAGTCCTCTCCTTTCCATTGCCTTTGCTACAGTTAGATCCTTATTCTTGGTGTGTCCCTCCCTTCATTCTTTGCCTTTACCCTATTGCTCCGTCCATCCCAGTGTTAGAATAACATAACACTATTATTAGAGGAAATCCTCCCACAAAAAGTCATTCTCCTGCCCTGGGCCGTACTAGGGCCTCACTGGTCACCTGTTTTATTCAGCCTAAATGCCTCATCTACCTTAGAAAATGCTTATGAATCCAACCCCACCTTATTTTTTCAATGTTCAGTTTCAGCAGCTCTTAGTTCAAACCTCCCATATAGTCCTACTGTCTCTGCTGTGTTCTCTTGCTCCCATTTCTGCTTTTACTCAGGACTCCCCCCAAGCATGAAAACTGCTTCCTTTGCTTTGCAGAAAAGTGCTGCCAAATCCACTCAACTCTGGTCGTCTTGGGTGTCCCTGCTACACAGTTTAGCCTGAGCTGATTGGGAAAGGTGTGTCTTACAATATCTTGGTAGAATGTGTCCCTACTTGTTTATCTTTGTGATGTGTATTACTCATGATTCAACCCTCCCACTTGTAAGAAATCTTTTATTTTTTGCCCCCCTATGAAGACTCACGGGTTAGAGTCAAATGCACAATCAGGGCTTTTTTGGTTCTTGTTAATCTGTTTTGGAGTTTGTTTTGTTTTTTTGGGAGAAAGCCACTAACTTGATTTAAAAAATTGAAGAACAAGAAGGCAAACTTGATTCAGCATCTGTAGCATTTTAAACTAGCTGGTAGAAAGTCTCAGATCAAAATAAGATGAAGTCAGTTCTCTCACCAAGTGATTTACTTTGTTTTGTTGCTTTCAAATGTTATTTCACTGCATTTACAAATGCTAGAGTAGAGGAGAATGTGGAGGTTTACTTAGGCCTCCCTTTAGTGGAGAAAGGTGAGATAGGAGCTACTAATAGAAAGTGATAATGTCCAGGGAGGGTGAAAAAAGGCCTCTCTATGTAAGCGTGGCCACTTTTGTTAAAAGGCAAATTTCTAGGAGGATGCAGCACTCTAGCCCAGCTTTGCCGGGAAGATTCCGAGGTACCTGGGATTCCAGATGCGTAGTTATCAGCAAAGAGCTAAAATACATAGAGTGTCTGGGTAGAAAGTGTCAAGCTCCCCTCAGAGAGAGATAAAGCCTGAGGATCCAGATGCCAGGCTATGGCCATTAGGATACACCTCACTCATTCAGTAAGAAGTGAGAGACAGTTTTGAGAGGAAACAGATTTGCCTGAAACTATGTAGGATAATTTGGAGGCTGAAAGATTCAACAGTGGAAGGAACGTTGCTCTAAGTTAGAGTTGAGGATTATAGGGGCAAAGTTTTCACAGGGATTTGGCAGCTGAGTGCATGTAGAGATTTAGGGGTCTCAAGTCTAGGTAGCAGGAAAAGTGTTTGATAACACTTTTGGACTTGTTGGTTGGTGGGGCTACCAGATAGTGGACATTTAAAGAAAACTTCCTGTCTACCAAGAAGTAAATTAACTGTTGCTTCTTGAGCTCAAGGCACACAAAATGCAGTAGGGAAGAACAACACGGAAACAAGTGTAACAGTTGAAGTGTGTGCAAGGCCATACTGTAATACAGGAAAGGAAGGGTTGCTCTGCCCAGCTGTGTTTAAAAGGATGAATGGGCGCTTGCCGGAGGACAGTGAGTTCCTGGCAGAGAGGTAAAAGCCTGTACAAAATCACAGGGACATGAAACAATACAGTTTTATCACAGATTCTGTAAGTGTAGGGGTAGAAGGGAGGAAATTGCCAGAGACCTAAAGGGGCCAGGTCACAAAATGCTTGGGGCCTCCTGAAGAACATGTAGGCACACAGTCGAGAGTCATGGAAGAGGTACAAGAAGAGGAGAGATTTACAATTTCTAAAAATGTGTTGACACCTCTCAGCTTGTGCTAATCAATGTGTGCTGTTGCTAGTTTGCAATGAGAGTGTAAATGTTCTCAACAACTTCTGTGGCCATTCGACATTACTCCCAGGGGCTAAAGAGGCAGTGGCTCCGAGTGAGAGGAAAACCAGAAGAGAGCATTGTCCATAGGGGCCTAGAGAGGGGCAGGGCAAACAGCGTCCTAGAAGCAAAGGGATAAAGTTGAGATTCAGGCCTGGGCAGTGAGATGAGTTAGAACTCTTCTTTCAGATCAGCAGTTCTCAGCCTGGTTTGTCACCCACAGGAATTGTATTAAAGGGCCCTGGCATTCAGAAGGTTGAGAACCACTGTTGTAGATTAAAGGACCACGCCGACTCCTTAGAACCCAGTGGGAGCCTGTGGGAGTGGCTGGGTGAGAGGAGGAGGGATGGTGGTAACGAAGGCATCTTGTCCTTCCAGAGCCAGCAAATGCCTGTCCATAAGGTATTGGCCACGTACACAGTGGTGGGCTCAGTGATTTCCAATCTCATTATCCAAGAAAGTCAGGAGTCTGTATTTCATTATGTGAATCTGTTGTGTTTTGTTTTTCTAACTGGCAACTAATTTATGTTTTAAAAACTATACACACTGTGAATTATATTAATAAGCATTTTATATTCTTTTTAAAGTGCATATTCTAAAAAAACAAGATAGAAGGCAGCTATGAGGGCTGGACAGAACATGGCAGTGCACCAAATTCGGCTGTTAGACTGCCTTCTTAGGACCACTACTTTAAATAGTAGGAAACAGGATTCTTGAGAAACACATTTATTTTTCCACTTGAAGAAGAGAACAATTGAAGGCCCTAATGGCCTGCATACAGGTCAGTCTCAGTAAAGGGAGGATGAGAGCTTAAAGACGGTGGCATGTGTTAGGTGCAGTAGAACCACTGGGAATGTATTGGGAAAAAAACCAGGAAGAGTGTGGGAATGAAGTAAGGGCAGGGAGGTTAGGCTGCATGAACTTAGAGTGTAACTTGACCCAGAAACTCAAGCAGGTAATATCTTCCCCACCTCACTCCCTCCATAGGGGTTAGTGTTGTCAGACTCAAGGACTAGAGGTAGAGGGGGCTAATAGAGTCCAATTGAGCAAGGCAAAATGGGATCTAGGAAACATTTGTGAATGGGCTAGCCTTATGCTAGGACAAAGAGGCAGGCAAAAGGAGAGATGTAACAGGTGGACAAAGGAAGGGCAAGACCTTAGACTCTGCCTTCTTCGAGACTTGGGGTCATGCACATAAGGATATGTAAGTATTGGCCAATTCTGGAGTCTTGGATAGGAAGGAGTTCTAAAGGCCTGGGGGTGCTTCAGTGGGCAAAGTGGAAGTATTCCTTCATATTAGGAAGGGGAGAAGAAGATAGGAGGAGATGGAACTGTGAAATATCAGGACGTCCCTGGAGGAAGTTGGATGCCAAAGTCAGTCCCTGAGCCAAGAGCCTGTCCTGGAGATTTAACAAAGGAAAGAGGAGTGGTTGGAGTAAATGGTATGGTTGCTTGTTCCCATTTTCTCTCCATGAATCCTTTGGGTGTGGAATTTGCTAATCACAGCTGTCTATCAGTTAATGTTTTGTTTCAGGTGTTACCTTGAAAGTTACTTGGCAGTGTGTAGACAGGTTGAAGCACAGCCAGTGGCCTACCAAAGCACCAGCTGGAGGATGTCCAAGGAGAGTCATTGGGAGGTCTAATTAATCTTAAAACATGGAAATTATGTATGGTACACCCAAGAAACTTAGGTAGTACTCCAGTCCATTTTTAATTTGTGAGGAAAAGGAAGAAAAATAGAGGGTCTTTAAGAAGAGCCAGTGGCTGGGCACAGTGGCTCACCCCTGTTATCCTAGCACTCCGGGAGGCAAAGGTGAGTGCATCGCCTGAGCTCACAAGTTCCAGACCAGCCTGAGCCAGAGCAAGACCCCATCTCTAAAAATAGGCGGTTGTTGTGGCAGGCACCTGTAGTCCCAGGTACTCGGGTGGCTGAGATAAGAGAATTGCTTGAGCCCAAGAGTTTGAGGTTGCTGTGAGCTGTGATGCAACAGCACTCTACCAGAGGTGACAAAGTGAGACTCTGTCTCAAACAAACAAAAAAAAGAGCTAGTTATTGACCTTTTCCCAGTTTCTAATTAAATACTTGTGGAAGGAGGGAAGAAAAAGATAAGGATGAAAAAAAAATGTAATTCAAGTAGAAGTGGGCTACAGCTGCCTGATGCCAGAGGGTTAAAATTAATCCCGTATTGTTCTACTCCCTTTCCAGTTAAAAGAGCTTAGTACCTGGTTTCGTGAATGAATTACTGAATAGTTGATTTGTTCACAGAGGAAATAATTCGTAAGTGTAATAATACTGGGTAGTGACGTGGAGTTTTTGTTTTGATTTTACCAGAAAGGAGGTTGGTGGCCTTTTGTAGTTCCTAGAATGATATTTTTTACTCATTGTGCTTGTAAAGATCAAGTTCTTAAGAAACAGTAGTTTGTTCGGTTTCATCTTATGGTTAGTATTTGTGGGGTGTACCAGAATGTTGAAATAAGGGACACTCACACTGTGTTAGGGTCCAGACATCAAGGGCTTCATCTTGTTCTCTGCTGGCTTTTTACTAAATTGATGTAATCATGTGAGATTAGAGGTCTTGAATTTCAAAAACAAAAATATAGGGGGAAAATCCTTACAGTAATTAAAGAACCAGTTTTTTAAAAATCGGTTTTTCATATGGAAACAACATGGGGAAAATTTTTTTGCTTAAAGAAACTGAATTTTTATTTTATTTCCTTTCTTTTCTTTTCTTTTTGAGACAGAGTCTGTCCTTGTCACCTCGGTAAAGTGCCATGGCATCTTATCTCACAGCAACCTCAAACTCTTGGGCTTAAGCAATCCTCTTGCCTCAGCTGGGACTACCAGCGCCAACCACATTGCCTGGCTAGTTTTTTTGTTTGTTTGTTTTTCACTTTTTGGCCAGAGCCGGGTTTGAACCCACCACCTCCGGTATATGGGGTCGGTGCCCTACTGGCCGAACCACAGGCGCCACCCACCTGGCTAGGTTTTAAAGATGGGATCTCACTCTTGGTCAGGCTGATTTCAAACTCTTGAGCTCAGGCAATCCACCCACCTTGGCATCCCAGAGTGCTAAGATTACAGGCTTGAGCCACAGCCCCTGGCCTTGAAACTGAATTTTTAAAAAGAAATTCCTTTCGAATTAGGGAAGGTTTTGTTTGGTCTTAATGCTGGCAGAATTAATAATTTACATTAGTTCATGAAGAAGAACTGTGTGAACAAATTCTCAGTTGAATTTTCTGCATTAAAGTCACCCTGGGGTGCTGGCACCTCTTGGTTCAAACTAGTTAGAAAGTCATCCGATATCTTTATCCATTCTTGAAACTATATATTTAGTTCTCAATTATGTTTCATTATTGACCCTCCCATTTAAAAAATTAAAATAATAAAGTTGTTATTTTCTTTTAGATTATTGTATAAGGTCAAATGATTAAGTTCCCAAACTTATCTTAGAATAAGTATAGAGATATTTCTCAAAAGATATTCACCTCATTGCTGAATATCTCTATAGTTACTTCGGAAGTATTACCTTGGGAAGCTATGCATCAACACCAGGACCTGGTCCACCCTTCAAAGCAATTTTGAAACTCTTTTTCTGGACTGACTGTCAGAGCTACTGTTGTATGAGGTCTGACAACTAATTTCTGAAATTCATCCTAAAGGATGTACTACATACCTCATTGCTGAATAATCATAGTTACCAGGTGGCCAAGGGGAGTAGAGTACTTCATAGGTGCCAGTAGTGATGTTCAGGAGTGAAGTATGTAGCACTTTTTCTAGAGTGAGTTTCTGGACTCAGTTGTCCAACCTTATATCTGTTTTAGTAGGTAATGGATTTGCCTTCAGTAATAGAAGCCTATAAACATTTTCTTTCATTTAAGAAGTCTAAAGATAAGCAACAGTCACTACACTTGATCTTAGCCATAGGCCAAGAAGCAATAAGCAACAGTCACTGTACCCTCATGATCACAAAATAACTGCTGCAGCTCCAGCCATCAGATCTCTGTTTCGAGAATGAAGAACTAAAGAGGAGGTAACACCTTTCCAAAATAACCCAGTAGATTTCTTCTTACCTGTCATTGTCCAGAACTATGCCATGTGACCACTACTAGTGTCAAAGAGAGCTAGGAAATGTTCAGGTGGAACTCAGCACATTGCACTGTCCTAGACAAAATTTGGGGGTCTTATTAAAGAAGCTGAAAGTGGGTATTGGTAGGCAACAGACGGGGCTGCCACATCACATTATCTACTTTTTAATGTATACCTTCAATCTTCACCATTTTTTGTTTTGTTTTAATAAACAGGAATGTTTAAAAAGGGTGATTTAGTGATTTTTAGTGTTTCTTTTTTTGTTTCTTTGGGTTTTTTTTGAGACAGTCTCTCCCTCAGTCGCCCTGGGATTGAGTGCCACACCATTCTAGGTCACAGCAACCTCAAACTCTTGGGCTCAAGCAATCCTCATCTTAGCCTCCTACCACGACCCAGGCTAGTTTTTCTGTTTTTAGTAGAGACAGGGTCTCCCTTTGCTCAATATGGTCTTGAACTCCTGAGCTCAGGCAACCTACCCACCTCTCCTGTCCTAAATATAATTTTTAAAACATAAGCATAAGGCAGGGTACCATTGCTCACACCAGTAACCCCAACATTCCAGGAAGTTTGAGACCAGCCTGGCCAAAAGAAGAAAAAGAAAAGTTATCCCATGTGGTATAGCACGTACCTACAGTAGTCTCAGCTGCTCAGGAAACTGGGGTCGGAGGATTGCTCAAACCCAAGAGTTCCAGCTGCAAGAACTATTATTCCTATCTCAAAAAAAAGGTAAGCAAATACTTAGCATACTTTTGAGGGAACCAGCTGCATTGGAACTGGTTCAAGGAGCAGTGAGGGAAATTAGTATGGGTACTAAAAAAAGAATGTCTGAATAGGATTGCTTGGTTGGATACAAAACTGGTTTGACCTCCTGAGGAGGTGGGAATAACAAATTCAGTTTTTCCTACTATACGTATTTGAATATACTTCTGACACCAGATGTGTGGGAATTTTTCTCTAAGCCTTGATTTTGCCAGAAGTTGTAAATGTACAACCCCACCTCTACTGGCCCCTCAGGAATTTTGATGTAGGGTTTGGAAACATAGTTCCAGCTTCTTTCTTAGGAATCATCCCTATTTACTGGGGCTATGTTTGCTTGCAGTCTTGATGCTGAGACCAATGTATCAGGTAGGAATAAAAATGAGGTGATATGGAGAAGACAGGAGAAATTACAGGGATACCAGGATAATCCTCAGATATCCCAGTTCTCTAAACTTTCACCTTAATCCCATCTACCCTTACTTTCCTAACTGTATCCTCTATTATAGCAGTTCTCAACCTGTGAGTCGTGACCCACAGGAACTGTATTAAAGGTTCACGTCAAAAGGAAGGTTGAGAACCACTGCTCTATTAGGAATTTATCTGCAGGTTTTGGTTTTATAATACCAGTAGGAAAAGTGTTCCTTGGCCAGACATAACATCCGCTCTCCTAAACATTCAGGTAAAGGAGATACAGCTTTACATGAAGCCTGTTTAAACATCGATGTGTATAATCTGTCAGCCTTTACCTTTTCATGTTCTCTGGTTCTCAGGATCTAGTTGTAGCAGTGGCTCTGGGGCAGCTAAGATGGTGCCTGGGCACCCATATCAAAGAGTTTCAGGGGTTTCTCTTTGCCACCTCCTGACCACTGTATCCACTTTGTGTCTCCAGCTGGGGGTTGAGCAAAGAAACCCTGCCTTTGGCGTTCTTTTTTTTTTGAGACAACCTCAAGCTGTCACCCTGGATAGAGTGCTATGGCATCACAGCTCACAGTAACCTCCAATTCCTGGGCTCAAGCAAGTCTCTTGCCTCCGCCTCCCAAGTAGCCGGGACCACAGGCGCCTGTCACAATGCCCGGCCATTTTTTGGTTGCAGCCGTCATTGTTGTCTGGCGGGCCCGGGCTGGATTCGAACCCGCCAGCTCATGTGCACGTGGCTAGCGCCTTAGCCGGTTGAGCCACAGGTACCAAGCCGGCATTCTTTTTTTTTTTTAAAAGACAGAGTCTCACTTTGTCACCCTCAGTAGAGTGCCGTAGCGTCACAGCTCACAGCAACCTCCAGCTCTTGGGCTTAGGCGATTCTCTTGCCTCAGCCTCCTAAGTAGCTGGAACCATAGGTACTCACCACAACGCCTGGCTATTTTTTTTGTCGCAGTTTGGCTGGGGCCACGTTTGAACCACCCTCGATGTGCAGCTGACCATGTACAGCTGACCGGCGCCCTACTCACTGCACCACAGGTGCCACCTGCCTTTGGAATTCCTTATGTTGACTTGCCCCAGGTAATTTCAAATCCAATTTCTCATTGTGGTCTTTGCCCTCTAGCTTGAAGTTTCTCCAAATTGGGGTATATTAATGATGGAGGACCAGGCCACTCTCTTTGACCACTCAGCCTTTGGCAATGTTGTATTAAGACCTTTTTTTTAGGCTAGGGTGCCAGCCACGTACACCTGAGCTGGTGGGTTCGAATCCAGCCCAGGCCCGCCGAACAGCAGTGATGGCTGCAACCAAAAAATGGCCAGGCGTTGTGGCGGGCGCCTGTAGTCCCAGCAACTTGGGAGGTGGAGGCAGGAGACTCGCTTGAGCCCAGGAGTTGGAGGTTGCTGTGAGCTGTGATGCCACTGCACTCTATTCAGGGTGACAGCTTGAGGCTCTGTCTTAAAAAAAAAAAAAAGACCTTTGTTTTAACCTCATCAATTTCTATTTGATTCACCTCATTTCTTAATAACCATCTAAAGATTTTCACCCTGCTGAGATAAGCTCTGTGACCCTCCCCTTTCTTTTTCCTCTTAGTATCATCTCAACAATATTTTCTTTATTTATCATATTTCTTAATAGCCATTTAAAAAATATTCACCTTCCTGGAAGGAGTCCTTTTGCTGTCCTCATTCTCTTATTAACTTTTTATTAGCATCTGTGAGACCCAGAAAGGGAACCTGAGACTGCAAATCTGATAAGATTTCCTGAATTGTTTTTCAGTTTTGCAGCAGTAAGTTATATTGGGAGTTCCACATTAAAAGGGTGCTCCTAGCATACTCAGTGGGTGGATGCCCAGACATGAAGCCATGCCCATGTGGCTTGCATACAAGGCACATCAGCTGCTTCATCAGGGGGTGTTCTACTTGGCATTTATAAGGGGAGTTGGGCTGTCCCTCTTCTCAAAGTAAACAGGCTTCCAGTGGCTTTTATCAGTCTATCAGACTGGCTCTTCCTCAGAAATCACCTCCTTTGTGTCTAGGTGACGTATAGCCATCTGATTGTTCCACAGTGAGCTGTGAGTCCCACATCACCAAAACATGCTCTTGCACTCGGCAGCATCATCTAGATACTTACAGACCCACACTTAGTCAGTCTCAAAATCTACTTCAGTAAAGGCTCTTCAGGAAGCTGATGCCAAGTAGAGAATGAAGCAGTTGCTTCACATGATAGATACCCTTTGTAGGGGTCTAGAGAAAACTTTCTGCTCCCCCTCTGAAGGGTCTCTGAAAATCAAATGACAAAAAGGCAGATTAATGGGAGAAAGGACATACTAACTTAGTAATGTGAAGCAGTAGGAAGAGATCAGTGATTCTCTCAACACCCCAGTGGGACACAAAAACTTGTATATTCTTTCCTAGGGAAGGGAGAAGATAGTGAATGTAGACAGTTCTTTTGAGGGGCAGCAGAGCCAGAAAGAGGCATTGCTATTGCGGAGGGGAGTACAGAGAGCTGACACTAAAGACCCAAGCTCCCCGAAGGCTAACAAGCCAGGACTTTTTAAAAGCAAGGGCACATTTCAGGCTGGCACAATTGTAAAGCAGTACTTGGAGGTTTTGCATTGGTCTGGCCCAAGAAGGCGGGATATCCTGAAGTGAGGCCTCAGGGCTCTGGGAGTCGTAAGTGGAGTCAAGAGATTTTTGGAATGTTAAGATGGGTGTGACTGGTCCCCTCTGGAGGAAATACAGAACTAAGAACAATCAGAGTTCAATTCCTCAATTCCCCCTTATCTGTATTTTCTGTCCTTCAGAACACTTGTTAAGATGCTATATTTTTAGTTTCCATAGGGAATCAAAACCCTTTGAGACAGGCTGGCTTGGAGGGCCCTTGTTCTCTCGAGATTACCCGGTCACTTTTCCAGGCTATGGCTACCAGGTGTAGAGAACTTCTCCTGAAAGGACACAAGATTTTCCTTTTATTTCCATGCTTAGGGGGTTCAGTATACCCCTAAAAGGGGTTCCTGTTCCATTTCATCTTCATTTCATTACACATCTGGTGAACCATCTCCCCAGGTCTTGGATCTATCTCTTAATTCCGTTGGTGACTTTTACCATTAGTAACTGATTGATTGCAACGTAACTGCCGCTTCATACCATGAGTACTATGGCCACCCAGGAACTAAAAGTTCCTTATCCTTTTAGCCTTTTTCTTCCAAAACCACATTTCTGTGCCCCAGGGTTGTTTTAAGCTTATCCTAATTCTGAGACTATAGGAACAGACTCAGCTTTTCCTATTGTACTTTTAAAAACTAAGAGGGGAGTTTTCCCATTCTGCAGCAGCAGACCAGCCCAGTGTCCTCCCGTAAATTTCTTATACTGTCTACCCAGGTATAGGACAGATCCCACAGGGTGAGGGCTCAGACCCTCAAGAATGCCCACTACTTCCAAGGCCAGTCACAATCCCTCACCTTGGTTAATTTGCTAGAGCATGTGGCAGAACTTGGGGAAACACATTTTCCCCAATAAAGAAGATTCCAAAGGCTACCAATGAAGACATGCATAGGGTATGGTATGGGGGTCGTGAGGTGCTACCCTCTGGAAACCCCCACTTATCTGACTCTCTTGAAGCTCCTCCAACCTGGTACTTTAAAGCTTTTGTGGAAGCTTCATTACATAGGCATGATCGATTAAATCGTTGGCTCTGGTGATTGGCTTTGGTGATTGGCTTAACCTTGAGCTTTCTAGTGACCAGCCACCACCCAACTCATTAGCATATGAAAAGATACTTATTTCTTTGAAGAGTCTAAGGATTTTAGGAGTTGCGGGCTGAGGAAAATATCACAGTCATACAAGGTAGTGAAACTAGTGTCTGGAATTGTCTTTTACACCAATTTGTCAGACACAAAGTACATTTCCAGAAGCTCCCTTTATCTTGTATCGAAAGTTCTGTCTTCCTAATTGATAAGTGGGTTTTTTAAAAAGGCACATTCTTTTGGAGCAAGCATTAGTAAACTTATAAAGGGCCACACAGGACTTTCTGGTCTATTCATTTCCTCATTGCATTTCAAGTGCTAAGTGATTACATGTAACCAACCAGTGGTTACCAATTTGGACAGTACATATAACGTATAGAGAACATTTTCATCATTGCAGGCAGTCCACTGTGCGGATTGGGCCTGCCACATACTACTATTACATTGAAAGAACATGCTGCTGTTCTTTTATCAGGTTTTCAGGGGGTTTGTAATTGTTCATTGTGCCCTCTTGTCACCATTAATACTCATGTTACCAAAAGCTGGACACTTGTCCAGGAAGCCCCATCAGAACAGGACAAGTGGTTGGGGAGAAGGAAAGAGAAGTCTATTACTTTGCAGGTAATGAAGGAAAAATGGGGACTCTCAAAGTAAGGGCCCCCAGTTGTGGCCTAGTGTCATAACTACAATTAATGAATCTAATCTTCCCCCAAGGCAAAGTCTTGACCTGTGCCCACCACCCACTGAAGAGGCTCACCTGGTCAGTCTCTTAGTGCAAAGAACAAAAGATATTCCCGTACCCCCCTGACCACGCCTAACCGCAGGCAAGGATACTGGTCTCATTTTTTTTTTTTTTCCAAAAGGGGGGGTTTAATGAGACAGAAAACATTTTTGCCATTTTTGTTCCAGACCATTCCCTCTGTTACATATTCTCTGCATCTATGGGAGGAAGGGTAACTACTCTGTTAACACCCAAAGATTATTCTTGATCACACACATGTACAGACTAGCCTTGTTGTATTGAGTGATGGGAGGAGGTGGTAGCAACTAGTAAGGCTAGAGAATTATCCACAGGAAATTTTATAAAGAATCATAGATGACATTTTCAATAGCTAGGTGGTTTTCTTTTTTTTTTTTTTTTTAACTTGTTATTGGTGCCTCTATTCTATTCTTGAAAACCTCCAAAACCTCTATCTGTAGTATTTGTGCATTTGGATGAATTTCTCTCTCTCCAAGGTTCATAAAATCTGCTAAAATTCCTGTCCTGCCAGGAAGTGACTTTCTTTAAACAGCATGTAAGGCTGGAGCTCTGCCAATGAAATAGGCACCAGGCCAGTTTCCCGGGGGTGGTTCCACACACACTCTGTAGTTCTTGTTCTTCAGCAGTGGCCTTCCCATACCTGATGAAGTAAGATTCTTAAACATATCATTCCAGAGAGGCCTGGATTGCATAATCAATTTATCTAATCCTATCCTGTAAAAAAATGAGGACAGATTCTTAATGATCTTATGCAGATAACTACATTACCATGAAAGGTGAAGAGTCTCAGTGAAAGTGTTTGTAACTTCTGAAGTTTGAGGGGTGGGGAGAATAAGATACCACTTAAAAATTGTTTTTATTTCAACCTATAAAAGCATAGCTTACTAAATTAAAAAACTTTTAAAAATGAATGAAGGCCAGCATATTGGCTCAAGCCTGTAATCCCAATTCTCTGGGAGGCCCAGGCAGGTAGATTGCTTGAGCTCACAAGTTCAAAACAGCCTAAGCAAGAGCGAGACCCCTTCTTTAACAAAATAGCCAGGTGTTGTGGTGGTCTTCCCAGCTACACAGGAAACTGAGGGCAAGAGAATCACTTGAGCTTTGAGATTGCTATAAGCCAGCAGTTCTTAATCTGTGGGTCACGACCCACAGGAACTGTATTAAACGGCCACAGCATTAGGATGGTTGAGAACCACTGCTATAAGCTGTGACTCCATGGCACTTTACTGAGGGTGACAAAGTGAGACTGTCTCAAAAAAAAGAATGAAAAAAGGATTCTCCATATACCTGCTGGAAAATAGAACAGGTTTTATTTTATTTTATTTTTATTTTTATTATTTACATATACATGTGTTAATTAGGTTTCCACTTTTTGCCTTCACAGAATTTAAAAGGCTTAAAATTTAATAACAATAACAATGTTTAAGATAAGGACTAGAAACAAAAACCACGTAAAGAATGAATGAAGATAAATACATTCAGAAAAGAA
>CAUYON010058749.1:0-16228 GCA_963573935.1 Arctocebus calabarensis
TGTATCTCTGCTTCGAAAAGTCTTAGTAAAATGTGGGGAGAGCTCAGAGCAGAAACGTGTACAATAAGCTGGGGAGGTGAACTTGGTCAAGGAGGCCTGGACGGGTGGATCAGACCTGGGGGCAGGGACTGTTCATTCCCGAGCTGTGAAAGGTGCCCAGAGACTGATGGGTGAGGTGATTAGGAGGGGACTGAGAGCAGGTGGAAGGCCGTGAAGGTGCGGAATGGGCAGCAAGGAAGGAGAGGAGAATTAGAGGTGGCTGCTGGGGGTCGAAATGGGGCTCAGATGCCTTGGTCTTCTTATTTCTACTTCAGGGGTTCATGAACAGGGCAAAGATAAATACAGGGTTAACTGGAGACAATAAAAGTCATCCAGGTATGAGCGAGGAACTTTGCTGTTGTGGAGACCCTGTCAATGGTGGATGAAATCAACACTGAGGCTCTTGATCAGAACACGGAGCTGCCCTGTGCCCACCCCTGGCCCCACTCCTAGCCTGCACCCCCCATCCTAGCCTGTTCCCCAACCCCCCCAGCCCTTGTCCCAGGCTGGCAACTGGCCATGCCCCCCTCTAGTGGACAAATGTGTTTTTAAAAATCCAGTTCAAGGAGTTGCTTGTTCTCAGAAATGAATTTGTTCATTTAGAGATATAGCTATAAAATTTATGTCTTTAAAAAAGATCATTAGTTGGGGCTAAAATTCTCAGCTCAAATTAAATTTACAAGATTTTTATCTTCTATTCAACATTCAACTTCTTGTTTCATAATCTTTGTTCACATTAATGTATGGTTCCACATAACCGATGCCTCCCACCTGGGTCACCTACAGGTGGAATGCCATCCCTATCTCAACCAGAGCAAGCTGCTGGATTTCTGCAAGTCCCAAGACATCGTCCTGGTGGCCTACGGTGCTCTGGGGACCCAACGAGATAAACGATGGTAATAAGACAGTAGGCCGTTCACCTAAAATAGCCCTCTGATTATAAGTGGGTTTAGTGATGCCACCTTCCGTTTCCGGAGTTACTGTCAGGTGGCTCAGGGACAGGGGAGAAGTCGCCTGAAACATCCCAGGAGACGCTGACGCTGCCGCCCAGAACACCCCGGAGAAGCCTTGGTGTACAGTGGACGCCTGGGTTGGTTTGGGAAGCCCCCCTAACCCAGTTCTAGGCCTCAGGAGCTCAGCATCGTCACCTTCCTTCCAGGGTGGACCTGAACTCCCCCGTCCTCCTGGAAGACCCAGTCGTGTGTGCCCTGGCCAAAAAGCACAAGCGGACCCCGGCCCTGGTCGCCCTGCGCTACCAGCTGCAGCGCGGGGTCGTGGTCCTGGCCAAGAGCTTCAATGAGCAGCGGATCCGAGAGAACATGCAGGTGACGGGGGCTGGGGCGGGGCTCCCACACCGGGAGGGGGCGGGCTTCCTGGACAGCCTGGGCCGCGTCCCCCTCCAGGTGCCCTGCACCTGCGCTGTGCGCGTCCCCCGGGCTTCCTCCCGCTCCCAGCAGCACAGGCAGTGGGGGGAGAGGCGCGCAGGGCCCCAGCGGAGATCTGGGTTGAGTGCTCGTCTGCAGCGGGCTCTGTCTCCCCGGCAGGGACGTGTCCTTCTCTCCGTTTCTGAAGTAAGGGATTTGGACGAGGTGGAGGGGTCATTGGTCTCCAGAGTTCGTGTGTGTGTCATTGCTCATATACCTACGTAGTCAAGCTCTCGCACTTGTAAGGGGGACGGTGAGGGAGGTGGCTGTGCTCCACCGAGGTCACCAGCCGTGGCCTGGCCACTCGCTCTGCCCCGTACAGTTTCCACCCTCCAGCCGCCCAATCCGACCTCACCTGCTCAGGTTGCGCCAGCCCAGGGCAGTGGGCGGACACGGGCAGCCTCTCCAGGTCTGGGCTGTTTTCATAAACAAACATTTCTGCACCTAAATGGCCAAATTCTTCATGCCGGTCCCTTGTGAGTGCAGGGCCTTTTCCTGTATCAGAAACACAACATTCTTCTATCTTATCCTGCAAAATCATTAATAGTCTTTCCATATAAATTTGGTCATGAATTCCACTGGGATTTTTTAAAACTATGTGAAATAAGGATTCAAAATACGCATATGTAAGTTTATAGCTACATCAAAGTATTTCTTTGACAATTATCAAAAAGTCCATATTTGCCTGTAGACCTTAATTTTTCGCCTCTATCATATAGTCCATGTCCACAGGACTCTTCTGGACCTTGTCTTCCAATTGACTTGTTCTTCTCTGTTCATAGCAATGTTGGAAAGTAAACCTTGCTGTCCAGAATAGTAAAACCTTCCTCTAATTCCTTCTCTTATTTTTTTTTTAAATGTTACTCACTGGTTCTAACATCTGTCTTTACTTGGGACTACTTTGACTATTCTTGAATGACTGTGTGATTTGGTCTTTGGCTGATGTTTCATTGTACCTGAAGAAGAATTCGGAGACAACTGACTTCCTGACAATACTAAGATTTCTAATCCATAATCATGATATAAATTTCCAAGTATTTAAGTGATTTTTAAAATATTTTTCAGTACTTTGCATAACTTTCTCCATTGAGGCATTTGTATATGTTTCCTTAGATTTAGCAATAGAAATCTGATTTTTTTTTTTTCAGTTTCTGGTGGGGGCTGGGTTTGAAGCCGCCACCCCTGGCATATGGGTCCAGTGCCCTACCCCTTTGAGCCACAGCCACCCAGAAATCTGATAATTATCATAGTTTTTTGACAACTTTTTTCTACTAGGAATTTTCATATGTCCAGAAATGATTAAAGAAGGAAGCAATGAACACCTCCTCCCCAGATACATCATGTGTTACGTTGTTGACATTTCTTATTTTCTTCCTTCTGGTCATTCTCTGTGCCACTATTTCAGAGTATTGCTGGGGATTTATGGATCATTCTGTTCAAATGCAATGAGGGGCATCTTTCTGACATTTAAAACATCCCAAATTTAAACAATGAGATCCTCTCCAGCCAGTGGCCATGTGTTTTGAACATGACATCATTTGTGTTTGGACAAGTCCTAGCTTGAATTGTGTTCAAGAAGGTTTTTTATACACTAAGTGTTCCTTGAAAAGGTATAGAAATCCCATTATATCCATCCAATTTACTATATCAATTTATGTATTGCAAAAATTTGCCTCTTGATTCTTCTGGATGTTATATGATTTTTAAAATGTTTGAAAGGTATCAGCTTTGTTTCTAATCCAGCATCTTCTGAGCTCTCTTCTTTGAGTGCAGAGCTGTGCAGCATCCCTACCTTTTACCTAAGAAGGGAATCTGTGCGTTTCTCTCTTGGTGTTCATTAACCTCTTGAGTGTTTGGCTGGATATCTTTCATAACTTTTGGAAACATCAGATATTTTAAGTATTGCCTCTGCACCAAACTCTCTGAGATGCCTGGATGTTCTTGATTAGCCATTCTGCAGTCTAAGAGTGATGACAATTTCCTACTCCTGTGATAGGTTTTCACATTCCAGTTGACGGAAGATGACATGAAAGCCATAGATGGCCTGAACAGAAATTGTCGCTATTTCATTGTCGATGGGTAAGTAACTTTGGTTAATACATTGTCTAACTTTGTTTTCTGAAGAGGAATGTAGGATGTGTGTTAAATCACCCGAACACCAGGAAGGCAAGGCCAGTTTGAGTGAGAAGTGGGACAGGAGTTTCTGGAACTCTCCCAGATTTATTCCTGAGCTCTGTTCTCAAACAGGACAAGCAGGCATGGGGCCAGCACGGGCCAGCATGGGCCTGTGCACTCTTGCCTCCATAGAACTTTCCAGAACAGCCAGTGTCACCGAACCTACACCTTCCCTGTGGGGCCCTCATTTCTACCAGAGTCTAGTGGACGTACACTGTGGATGTTCCCCATGTACGTGTACATGTTTGCACATCTCTATTTGTAGCTCATCCTACCCAACCTGCTAATCAACCCGTGTCCAGGCCGCAAATTCCATCCTCCCCACATGGAATGTTCACTAGAGCCTGCAGATTCAGTATCTTCAATGGTCTAGTTTCTTTCTTCCTTCCGGTTGGATATTTGCTCCCTCGTGGCCCAAACACTGCATCTGCCTCTATAACGGCTGGCCTGAGGGGGTCAGTCAGGCCCTTGGTTTAGATTTTCTACAATACGGACATCTCAGCACAGAGGATGGCGATGGTTCACTAACAAGGCCTCCTTCCTGGAGAGAACTGAGAGCCAACAAAAGGTGCTTGCTCTTCCTTCATACTCTAAGAGTCCAGGATTCATAGAAGGATGTTTATCACAATGACAGAGAAGCAGAAGTTATGTTCCTGCTGCTAAGGGAGATCTTAACAATTAAAAGATATGAAGAGACAACACAGGAAAAGGGGTACACATGATGGCGCGTCGTACATACTCAGAAGTTGATGGGTCTGTTATCATTGCTAATACATTATTACTTCAGGGTAAAATAATGAGAAAGGAAAATATAAAAAAGAGAAACTAGCAAGCATTAGCAATGTCTACCACTAATTAAATATTTAACAATAAGCAGTCACGTAGCCACATCACTCTATGTTTGGTGTGTTATTTCTACATAGAGATTTTCATTAGTGCATAGTATCTCTTTGGAGAAGGGCTCCACTTACATATGAAAATTTACAATTCTGAATCCAATATGGTCCACATGGTCAGTGGTAAGTAGTTAATTAATAAAATGCAAGTATATTTCCTGCCATTCACATTTACCCCTCAGAAGGAGTTATTAGTGATGAGCATGTACCTCTCTTATCCCTGTTCAAAATCACAGAAAGAGTTTCTGCTTCCACTGATGATCTGAAATAAAAATGGAGAGACTATCTCTTTGTCTTGGAGAAAGACATAGATCAGTGGTTCTCAACCTTCCTAACACAGCCCTTTAATATAGTTCCTGTGGGTCGCGACCCATAGGTTGAGAACTGCTGATATAGATTAACACGTGTGATGTATGACTTTGAGGATTCTGTGTGTTCTATTCTAGAAAGAGAATATAACTTGCATGGTTGGGTACTTTTTAGAGACACATAAAGTCATGGTCCTATAGCTCACCAAGAAATACGTTTGGTAACTTCTGCCCCAAGGGCGGCTTCCTAGAGATCACTTTCCACCCACTCATGGAGCTGTTGCATCCACATTCTGCACCACTCTTTCTCTTTGCAGCCTTTCTGACCACCCCAATTACCCATATTCGGATGAATATTAGCGTGGAGGTCTTCCCACACCTTCTGCTGCAGCCACTGTGGGGTCATGATGCAGAAGATGTCTCTGAGGTTGGTCATCGGACACATGACCTCTGGTGAATTCCACTCTGCTGAGCAGCCTCCTCCATTGGCTGGCCCTAAGTCTGCAGGTCAAAAAGAGAAGAAAATGAATGTATGTTTGCCATTTTGAAAAACATTAAATGTTTTTCCCTAAAGATCCTTTATCTACTCACGTGTCTGTTACTTGTGTTTTGTTTCTTCTGACTCATTAGGGCCAAAAACGTGATTTGCCTAGGAGTTTGGGGACGGTAGGTGCAAGATGATACCTGCCATGTTATGGACACAGCTGAGAGGGGAGTAGTTCCAGCCCCTGGGGAAGGAGCAGGTAGCAGGTATTTGTCAGGCAGACTGGCTTTAGCTTTTGAGGAACAAGAAAACACAGTTATGTGGTCTGGAAAGCCAGGCATTGAAGCTGGAAACCCCCTTTAAAAGAGGATAGTGGGGTATTAAGACAGGAGTCTGCCATATTCCTCATTTTCCAGCTAATTAATAAACTCCCCCTTCCTTCTCTTCAAACCACTTGTCCTCATCCTTCTGATGAAGCCTTGAGGACAAGTGGCAGACTAAGTCTTGGTGACAGAATCTTCCCAAGAGCATAGTGAAGAATTAATGACTCTTTGGTACTGCTCCCCACTAAGAAGTAGACTCTATGTCCCCGCCCTTGAGCCCCCACTCTGTGTCTGCTGGGAGCCACAGGCTGCAGCAGAAGTAATGACACAGCAGTTCCCACCTTTAATGGGACCACTGGCTTCTACTTCAGACTCCTGAAGCCCCAAGTGACCATCAAAGTCCACTTACCCCACCAGAGACTCCTTGAAACCATGTGGAGAGAAAGGGGGGTCCCCTGAGCCCAGCTCCTCCTGCCAAGTTACGAAATTTGTGAGCAAAGCCACTCTCCAGACTACTGCACCCTCGGGTCACCAGTGGCCAGCTGAATACCAAGCCACCCCAGCTAAAGCCAAGTGGGGCAGAAAAATTCTGTAGCCAAACTGTGCCTAAATTCCTGACCCATGAAATTGTATGGTGGAAGAAGTCTCATCCTAAACCACTGAGTTGGGGGTTGTGTGCGAGATAGTAATAGATACGGCATCCCTTAACCATCCTCCAAGTCTCGCCCCTGCTGATACTCACACTGCCTGCCCAGCCTCAGGGAAAGGTTCTCCAACCCACTCTTCAAATGTCTGAACGGTCTTCCTCAGAACTCAAGTGTTTGCTACCTTCAGCCCAGACGATCTGCAACAAAAGCCTCCAGAACTCTGCCCTGGGGAAAACGAAAGCCCTTGATTTCCGCTACCCCAAGCCCTGGTTGTTACTAAGTCAAGGCTGACTTCTCATCCTTTTCTGGCTGATCTGTGGCACCAAAACCAAGACACAAATTCACATCCCAGTAAAGCCTCATGGTTATTCCTGACAGCCAGACTTGCACCTGTCTCTGAAGAAGCAAAGCAGAGCTCTCCTGCTCCCTCTCCCCCTCCATGGGATGGTCCCAGGGAAACAACCACTTTTCAAGAGTGGGACTCTGACTTTACCGCCTTGGGGTGCAGGATGTCGGTAGGGCCTGGTCTGCTCTTCCCAGCTGCTGCTGACTTCTCTAACCACTCCATGAAAACCAGGTCCCTCTGGTCGCCCTCTCTCACTCATGTGCCGCCCCAGTGGCAGCTGTCACATTTTTTAGGTCCTTTTCTGTGAACCCCACCTGTACAACCTGCCAGCTATAAAGATGCAGGACCGTATCTCTCTCCTCCACCGCCTGGAACCGCACGTGGTACCCGACACAGAGCTGGGCCCATAGTGTGAGTGAGCTGGTGGATTAGGCCATCCCGTTTACCTCGGTTTGTTTTTTGTATTAATTTACAAAGTTCTCATGGCTGGAGCTATATTCTTTTCAAAGCCTTTGTTGGTCAAAAATAACCGTTCTTATATGGAGCTCCCATTTATTCTCCTGTTCTCTGGGCCTTTGACTTCCTGACGTGACTGGCTCTAATTTCAACTCTGTTGCTATTAGAAGGAACAAGTAGATACTTCCTTTGTTTTCCATTTTGAATCATTCTAAACAATTTCCTCTTTCTCAACAAAGACTTGTCACTCATATTGGATAAAAATTACTTTTAGGAGATTCGTGGTTGGAGGTGAGGAAGATTCAGACCTAACACAAGTAAAGCAGGTAGCTTCAGGCATAGAGTCATCTCTTTGACAAACATGCCAATTATCAAAGGTATGACTGTCGGTTTCCTTATCCTGTTACCCTGAGTAACAGCTGTTGATTCTTCAGAGAAAAGCTACTCACCACTGGTCCCAACCCTTCTGGTCCAGATCGTTCTGTACCTACATCTGAGTCATTATGAACAGGACACTTCTCTACCAGATGAATTTGTAAAATTGAATTACTGTCTCTCCATACTACCAAAATTCATTCAACTGCATTATAAGGGGTTCTGGGTACCATAGAAAACTTAGCCTAAGTTGAACAAACATTTATAGAACATTTTAAAGTTGACAGCACACCCTCAGTAAAAGCATGCTCTCTAAAATCCAAATCATAATTTTTTTTTGAAACTCTGAGATCTTCTTAATAACATAGTTGCCTCTACAAAAGATTTCTTGTAGGAAATTCCAGTGCAATACAATTGGTAAGCCCTTAACCTCACAGGAATCAGTGTTCTTTTATGATATTGTTGCAGTCACAACCACAAAGTCATTTCTATACAGAAATTTATGCCAAAGAAAAAATTCAGTCTGTGAATTGGAGAGTGCATCTTGTTAGAACTCAGACTTCTACTGGAATTATTTATTACCTGGAGAAATTCATCAAAAGTAAAATGTATATCATCTCAGAAGTTCAGATGTTACATTTTATGCATATAATCAGATCCAATAAAGGCCTTTCCTGGGTGAACGCAATGTATATTCTTAAACTTCAAAACTAAAATCTAGAGATTCAATTAAAACCATCTTTAGTATTTCAGAAGTTCACTGACAGCTGTCATTCTACATTTGTATGACAGTGACATCTTGTTTTCTCCTTTGATTTTTCTGGTGAGTAACAAGTTTCGTAACCTAGCAATGACTACTTCCTAGAAGCCATTTAGACAATCCAAATGAAATCAGGGTATCTTTACTTTCTTGACTATTCTAGGTACTGGCTAAATCCTAATGGAATCCACCTTCTCATTTTGGTCAGTTCCTTCATCATGTAAAGGAAATCCTCTGTAGTCTCCAAGGACTAGTATTGGCCTGTTAAGAACAGGTCCATACGGCAGGGGGTGAGCGGCGGGTGAGGAGAGAAGCTCCATGTGCATTTACATCCCTTCTCCATCATTCCCATCACCGCCAGAGCCCTGCCACCTGCCACATCAGCGGTGGCATCAAATGCTCCCAGGAACTGAAGCCTACCTTAAGAATCTACTGCCTGATGACGTCAGATGAGCACAGGTGGTGACACTAGGGCTTGGGTCATCCCAAAACCATCCCCCTCAACCGCCGTCATGGAAAAAGTGTTTCCCTGAAACCAGTCCCTGACGCTAAAAGGTTGGGACCGCTGCTCTAAAACTGTCATGGTTCAAGTATCTGCTAGCTCCTTCAGGTAGTTGGCAGACTCAAGTAGAAAGTCAACCCTTGATTTGGTGAAGACTTTTAATCTTTTGGGTAGTCTGGTTCTCCTTAGCCATTTCCAGGAATTGGTCTATAAATGTCTGTCTGTTCCCTTGCCCACCACTCTCCAAAGGCAGGGGCCAAGTCAGGTACTGCACACCCGGCACTGTGGGGTCTGACACAGTGCTGGACACTGAGCAGGGCTGGATAAATGTGTGCTGAGCGTGGGGACCCTGCCAGCACTGGCCTGGGGCTCATGGTGGGGACACCAGCCCGTCCTCCAAGGGCCCAGACACCTCTGCATGTCCCCACAGTGCGCTGGCCTCCCTGGGAACCCACTGGTCTCCCCTGGCTCTGTCTTTGATTCACTTTCAGACCCCTGATAGCAAATCCTAGTCCCACGGCCAAAAGGGCCCAGGGATAGAACTCGCAGGGTAATTGTGTGGGGAGAAAACTGTTTTTGAGTGAACTGACCATTTCCAGCCTAACGTAAACAAAGATGAAATATTGCCAGTAATTTCAACTGTTTAAGGTTGTCTAAGGTAGCCCCCCATCTGTTATTCACGTGCAGACAGGATAAAAAGAGTCTCTCTGACACCAGGAGGATTTCAGCTGGACCCCTGAGGGGTGACCGGCCACGTGCCCTGTGGGCCTCCCCGCAGGACAGCGGGGTTGGCGGACCCAGGGTCACCCGCACCTGCTCCGTGAAATGCTGAGGGAACGCCCCTACCTAGGGCTTGAGGATGGTGAGCGACTCTAGTTGCCCTGCGCAGACAAGCTGCCTTCTCCGCCGCAACCTCGGCACCTGCATTTGCGGAAACAAAGCAACGCGAGCTTCCGGCGGGAGTCTGGCCGCGGGCGGTGGTCTGTGCTGCCCTCTAGCGACTGGAGTCAATATTACACCAGCCGGGGGTCGTGCTCAAAAACCGACAGAGGGGAGTTTGGGAGACTCTAGGGACAGTTTCCAAATTCCCTTCAACCAGTTTATTCCGCAGACGAGGAAACCGAAGCCCCCAAAGTCAGGTGTTTAGCCTAAGATCACAGAGCGAGTGGAAGAAGTAGTCAGACTGGCAGGGCGTGCGGTGAGTGACCACAGGACCCTGCGGACACCCTGCCGGGCTTCCTGAAATACACGAAGTGTAAAGCCGAGCTGCCCCTGGGAGTGTGTTGCCTAAGACAGCAGATAGGATCGAGGTAACTCAACTAAAAAACAATTCAGCTCCGTGCAGCTAGGGTCCTTGCGAGAGAGAATTTGCAAACTAAGTCGGAAGACCCTGCTGCGCAGTTGTGCGCCTGACATCAGGGTTTCCCGCTTAGTCCCACAAGAATGGCTGGCCAGAAGCTCCCGAGCAACTTTGGGAAGGCCTGCTTACTATGTGACTCGCAGGGCTGGAGACACAAAGACCAGCAAGGCCAGGGTCAGCGCCCAGGTGGAGATGGGCAGTTTGCTCTCATCTCCCGGTGGGGCTGTCCGTCTGCTCCTCCTTCTTCCTGTACTCCTGACCTTACGACTCAGTGAGAATAAAAACAACAGATGCATCAATTGAAAGCATGCGACGTGCCAGCAAAGTGGGACATTTTGACAGGTGCTCATGGACGGTGCAGCCAGACGGACCTGTGACCTGCAGACACGTCGCTTCCACCCTGTCAGGAGCCTCGCCGGTCACCACCACCCACTGCGGCCACCACTCCTGCTTCACCTCCGCAACGCATCCCGAAGCAGAGTTGCCTAATCTGGATTCCCCGATCACACATGGGTGGGATTTGGGGGTCCATGAACTTGGAAGGGGAAAAAAAATCACATCCTTATTTTTGCTGAGCTTTAACTGAAAATGATGCTTCTTTCTATGTGAATGTAGCAAACAAACCAGAGTGATTTTAGCAGTGCCTGCCACTGCCCCGCAAGGTGAGCAGTGCTTTCCTCCTCACGACAGCTGTCACGGATCCTGGACTTTGCTGTGAAAAGCATGGTCTTCGTGGGACCACCTCAAGATCTAGCAGGTTAACAATGACGCTCAAGCGTCACCGTACACCAGACATTCTTTGTTCATGGTCGTGGTCAGCAGAACAATGGCCTCCCAAAGGCAACCACATCCTGATCCATAGACCTGTGTTTCCTTTCATATCCTGGATTGTCCAGACGGGTCCTTGCAGGAGAGAGGCAGGAGATCGGGGCCAGAGAGGAGAGGTGATGAGGAGAGGATGGAAGGAGGGGCCTTGAACTGTGGGATGCAGACAGCCTCTAGGAGCTGGAAAAGTTCTGTTCCTAGAAGCTCCTGCAGGAACACAGCCTTGCCAGCCCATTTGGATTTCTGACCTCCAAAACTATAAATTGATAGATCTGTGTCACTTTAAGCTATCGAATTTGTGTCCATTTATTAATGATATGAGGGCACAGAGCATGCCCATGGGCCAAACCCTTCCCCGGTGCCCTCAGAAAATGCAAATGAGGAGAGGTGAGGCACTGCCTGTTAGCACATCCCCGGCCAGGTGAGAACTCTGAGACCATCTGATCTAAGGCTTCCCCTCTGCTGGGAGGTTAATTAGCCAGAAGACCAGCCATTGCCTCCTTAGCCCTAGAACTGTGACCATCAGCAGTTAGAAAAGCAAACAGCCAAGACAAGGATGGTTTGCTAAGGTTTAAGGTGGAGGCCTATGGCCAGCCGACAGGTGGTAGCCACCTGGACAATAGGTTGTCACTGATCCTGCCCAGGTGAGCACAGTTGACTGTCCTTCTTAAAGAGGGACTCAGTGGGAGAAAGCCTGCAAACCAACGGCAGTCACAGTGCCCACAGCCCCTATCTTGCCAAGGAGCGTGCGGTGACATTGAGTCCAAGTGCTGGATTTAGGCCACGTGACCACAGCACCTGGTCAGCAGCCCTGGGTGCATGTGGCTGGGCAGTGAAGAGAAGGTCGGGATGGAGAGGTGTGGAGAAAGACAGACAGGACTGTTCCTCCCAGGACGTGGAGGTTGGCGAGCAGAGCTGACAGGGAGGGGAGCACGAAGGAAGAAGAGCAGAAATCGGGATTGCTCGAGTCCAGTGGTTCTCAACCCTTTAATACAGTTCCTGTGGGTCGCGACTCACAGGTTGAGAACTGCTGCTCTCGCCCTTCTTAGAGATGCATCTGGTCTCATCTCGAAAAAAGGAACTAAGGCAGAGGGCAGACACGCCCGGCCCGGGTCACACCGCACAGAACTCCAGCCCAAACTCAGATTTTCAGAGTTCCACTAGAGGTTTCTATCCATTTCCCCAAAGAAAATGGAGGAAAAGGGAGAAGGGGCGACGAGAGAGAAACTAGAAAAACTAAAGAGGTAAAGTGGAGAAAAGAGAAGAAATGAAAGATTCAGCTCGGAAAGAGGTGGAAACAAAACAGAAAAAAGTCAGCACAAAGACCGCTGTTGATTCGAAAATTCAGGTGCCCAGAAGATCCAAGAAAATTTAGAGAAAGAACAAGACATGGAACTAGCCCTAGAGGTTGCAAATATTCCAGAGCTATGGTGATAAAAATAGTATGTTGTTAGAGAAGTAATCACAACCTTGACAGTGGCACAGACCAAAGCGCGTCTGTGGCAAAGATCTGATTTCGGCAGGTGGCAGTTGGATGGGACCGAGGGACCAGTTGATAACGGTCACCAGCACTGAGGGTGGCACATATGATGGGAAGTTAAATCCCTACTTCCCAGCATTCCCCAGAGAAACTGAGAGATGGATAACTTCAATAAAAATGGCAATCTTAGGCAGCATTTTGAAAATACTAGAAGAAAAGACAGGGGACTGTATCAAAAAGGACGGGAGGCCTCCAGAGCCACAGCACAGGGAGCAGATTGAGATATCTGACTAGATGAGAATATAAAACTGCTGCTTAATTACCATAAAAGGGACCACAAATAAATAAAAGTCAAGGGATAGGCCAAGAGACATATTACAAAGATCTTGCAAAGGACTTAGAGAAATAAGAGATAAAAAACTCCAGAGCGGAGCCTGTGGCTCAAAGGAGTAGGGCGCCAGCCCCATATAGCGGAGGTGGTGGGTTCAAACCCAGCCCCAGCCAAAAACTGCAAAAAAAAAGAACTCCCAGAATCAAAACAAAAAGCCGAAAGTTAGAAAAAAAGAAATGGGCAAAGAATATAAGAAAGCAATTCAAAGAAGGACAAAAGTGTGTGATTAATGTACAAAGCTGTGCCATTCACGGGTGTTCAGGGCAGTGACCCTCAGCTGGGAGAGGAGGTTCGTGTTTGGTGACATGGTGTCTGGGGCTTGTGCATTCTCACCCAGCTGGTGACAGGGAAAATGGGTACAATCCAGAGAAAATTAGGAAAATACACTGAAGCTAAATTTCTGGATTTTCATCAGTTAGGCAACTGAGTGAATGACTTGTCACAGTTGAATAAATTGAGGACACACAACCATACTTGTGGGCCTTCAATTGACTCTCAGAGTGGACAGAATCACTTTAAATGTCAACCTGCCCAGGGAAGGATGCTGGGACCTCTCGGTCACCACCCTAGCAGGGATCAGAGACGGCACAGCGGCCAGGGTGGAGGAAGAAGCCAACCCACCTGCCACACCACATCCTCCCTGCGGTGTCCAATGCCAAGGACTCCTCTCCCTCCCAGACAGGGAGACAGTCCTATTGTCAGGTCAGCTCATTTCCAAACTTCAGGGATGAAGCTTTTTCAGGTTGGCAAGTGATGCAGTTAAATTCCTTAGTGGTGGGGTCGCTCCGAGTTAAATGAACCAGTTGACTCACCTGGGCAAGAGAGGTGCATGCCATCAGTGACGGCAGGGTCCCCATGCCCTCTGCTCCGTGGACCTCCCTTCCTTGGGCTGATTCATTCTTCACCCCGTTTCTCTGGGCAGCACTGTGGGGGCCCAGGTGGGGAGGAACGCCCCTCAAGTGATGGTTACTCAGCACTCTGAAAAGCTGCTGTGAGAGGACTCCACCAACCTCCCACATTGTCCTAAAGGAAATGGAGAAAGGCAGTGGGATGGTGGGATGGTGGGGGGTCTGGACGCAGAGGCACCTAGCGGAGCAGTGGGGGAGGGAAGGGGCCTTGGGCAGAGACAGGTGTCCCAGGCCCTTCCTCCCTGGTATCCCAGGACCACCTATCTCTACCTTTGTGTTTTTCCAGCCTTATAACCTGCATCCCAGGGTCTTCCCATCGTGCCCGACTCTGACCTTCCGTGTACCCTCACTCACTTTCCGTTTGCGTTCTGGGGCCACCCTCCCTGTCAATCAGGAGCAGTGATGACTGACACTCTCTAAGTGCCAGGCACACGGCCACACACCTCTCATGTAATAAACCCTGGGTCTCTGACCCTGGCTCCTCTGGACAGCTGTGGCTGGTGAACCACTTTGCCCAAGCAGCACACCTCAGACTTCCCAAATACACATGCCAGGACCCACCAAATAGGGCAGGGGAACCCCAGATGGTCTGAACTAAAATAAAATCATAAGCCCCGCTGGAGTCTGGGTGCACGTCTGGCGACTTGTCTATGATTAACGGACTTCCTTCTCTTAACTTAAAACATTCCAAGCCCTCAGACAAAGATTCATTTCCTTAACCAATTACAAATCCAAGAATCTTTAAACCCACCTAGGACCTGCAATTCCCTGCTTCCCCGTGTCCCATGTTTTGGAATCAACACCTTCTGTGTATTGATTGTGATTTTACATGTAATTCCTGTCTCCCTGAAATGTATAAAACCACACTGTGGCCCAACCATGGTGAATCCACTTGCTCAAAGCTTCATGGGGTGGCTCTCCAGGCTGTGCTCACACACAGAATAAACCTCCTTAAATTATTTTAGCATTTGGGTTCTTTTCCACACAATGGTTGGGAGGATGACCTCCTGGAGAGCTGTCAATCCGGTCTGGGGCTGGCACCCTGGCTTTGGCCAATCTCACTGCACCAGAAGAAACCAACTTCTTCGGTCACCCAACCACGTCTGCACTGGCCCCCATCTGGTACCTGATGCGTGGGGCTTCTCCCTCAACCTTCTCCACAGAGAATGCCTATAACTCAGTCTGTGTTTTAAAGTGGAAAAACCAAGTGTCTGGGGGGGAAGCCTGGTCCAGGTAACCCCCCCCTTCCCTCTCCTTACACTGGGCCCAGAACCTCCTTTGGCAGAGACCCTCTGAGCCCTGAGGACAGGCTTCGAGGCCACCCCACCCAGCACTCAGAAGGCCTCCAGAAAAACAATGCAAATGGCAGCCAGAAATAGGATTGTTCTGCCCCCAGATTTCATGGTAATGAGGAAGCGACCCATGAATCAGCCAACTGAAAGGGCAGGGCAGGAAAGATCCCAGCAAAAAGGGTGGGACCCATCGCCTGGGAGCAGCACCCAGCCCACCATCTCTTCAATGAAGCGTTAAATACGAGAGCAATTACAGTAACAATAAGAGCTGCGTTGGTGTGCACAGGGGAAGGGGAGGTGGCCCCCGACCTCAGATGCTAAGCGAATATGAAGGATTTTTCTAAATGTGGAAGCCACCCACTGAGCAAGGTGTTAGGGGCAGCAGAGAGGGCGGCAGGTGCTGGGACAGCAGAGCATCGAGGTCTCCAAAGACAGGTAGGTCTGAATTGCAAAATCCCAATCCCTCCCCCACTGCGTGTGCATCTCCGGTAAAGACACAGCTTCTCCATCGGTAAAGAGGAACACTAGCTGGATCTACGGGGCGAACGTCATGCGTTAGTAACCAGACCGCTTGGTTTCATCAGAAACCATAATTAGAATCACATGAGGAAACATTCGCCTCGGTGCCCAGCTCTGGATAAGGGCTTGACAGATGGCTCATAATCACTGCTGTGACACGGTGTCCGCCTGTGTTTCCACTTCCCTGCTCCCTGACCGATGCCACGCAGGGGCTTTCTCATGTATCACACGAGCAAAAAGGGAGAAAATACCTCTGACTCCAGACCCCCCAAGTCTGTATTTTCCCGAAGAGTGAAGACATGAATCCAGTATCCAAGAAGAAAGAACCCCTCGATCAAGTGTAAGAATTGCATTTTCAGGATGCCACAGGTGTCACCACCCCCATCTTTGTGTATTTTCTGGCAAAAAGTCGTGCACTCTGCGGAGCCAATAAAAAAATACAGCCCCGCTGAAAGTGCCCAGCATAGCCAGAGAGAGGAAGAAGTGGGGGGACATTCAGAACACATGCCCCGTTAAACAATCTCCCTCTCCAGAGAGAGGAAGAAGTGGGGGGACATTCAGAACACATGCCCCGTTAAACAATCTCCCTCTCCAGAGAGAGGAAGAAGTGGGGAACATTCAGAACACACGCCCCATAAAACAATCTCCAGAGAGAGAGGAAGAAGTGGGGGGACATTCAGAACACGTGCCCATAAAACAATCTCCAGAGAGAGAGGAA
>CAUYON010058750.1:0-10464 GCA_963573935.1 Arctocebus calabarensis
TGAACTGAAGTATCAAGGTGGCAAGGAAAACATTTATAACACCAATCACATTAATAGCAAATGGGCTATTTGCTATTCGTAGAAGGACTACCAGACACCTAAACCCACAGATGCACCCACAGTCAGAAACATCGAAATACAAACAGAACATAACAAACAGCCAATCACAGAACAACAGCTAAGAAGAAGAAAAAAAGAATTCTACAATAAAAATGCTTCTTATAAAATACTTGAGAATAGAGAAGAAGAAAAGCTTCTAGCAAATATGATATAAGCACTCTTAGAAGCTATAAGAAGGGAGGGAGAGGAGGGGGAGAGAGAACAAAGAAATTAAAATGAGAGAGGAAGAAGAATGTCCAGTTGAGAATAAAAATAGCCTAAGAAAAGAAAGTGAAGTAAAGAGTTATTTGTCAATAGCACCTCTAAGAAAAGGATATTAAAAAAAAAATCACAAAAATATTATTATTTTTATATGTATATAGAATTGCAGTCCAGTCTGGCAACAACAATCTGCTGTGAGAGGGGAGTGTGGGAGTGGGGCTCGTGGTGACTGTGGGGGGAGGGAGCTCGCAGTCACTGCAGATCTCGGGGGGGGGGGCCGCGGTGGTGTCAGCGGAGGTGTTACTATTTGCGGGGCGGCGGCACTGTGGCTCACGGTAGCAGCGCTTCGGTGGCTGCACCGCGACTGCAGCAGCACCAGCAGCAGCAGTTGCTATGGCCGCGGCTCACAGAGGCTCACAGCGTCTGTGAAGGCTGGAGGGGAGGGGGCTTTGCGGGGCTGTTAGTGGGAACTTGAACTTCAGTTATTCTCCAGCGGAAGTACCTGGGGGCCCTCCTCGCCAACTTCCACAGCTCAAAGTGTCTTTTCCGCACCTCTCAGGCTTCACTAGGGTCTCCGCCTAGTGTAATGCTGGCTGGTCACCCATTCTTTCTCTTTCTCATTGATCTGGGGAAAAGGCGTTCACTGTTTTGGACATTCCAATGTGTCAGTCCAGCAGAGTCCAGCCCCCTCGGCTCACACCAGGGCTGCCCAGATCTCCGTGGTTCCTAGCAGCACCCCTTTCTGATCATCAAACTCTGAGTTCCATGCTTCAGTGGAATTTTCTTCAATTAGAGCCTGTGGGAGCTGTCCTCCCTGTGGGAGGGGCCAGGTGCCCCTCCACCAGGCAGGGGGAAACGGTTGGCAACAGTTTCCATGGTTAGGAACTATATTTCAAACACGCCAATCCTCCTGATCTCTGTGTCTCACCAGCTGCCCGTCCACTCCAATAGTTTACATGGGGAAAGATCCAGAGCTCCCACCCTCTCACCTGCTGACCGGGGAGAGATGGGCTATGGGACGATCTCCGCTGCCATCTTCCAGCACCCCCAGTCTTTCAGAATTTGTTTCTTTAGTTCCTGAGTGCCTTGGGTAAACAATGGGATCTGTCTTCAATCTTGCCATAGGAAAAGTTGGTGAATTAGTTTTCACAATCCCCTGTGAATTTGGCTGCAATTACCTTTTTTTGTCTACTTAAATTTCACCAACTTCTTTCGTTGTGTTGGTTTTTTTTTTTTTTTTTTTTTTTTTTGGTAGAGACAGAGTCTCACTTTATCGCCCTTGGTAGAGTTCTGTGGTGTCACACAACTCACAGCAACCTCCAACTCCTGGGCTTAGGCAATTCTCTTGCCTCAGCCTCCCAAGTAGCTGGGACTATAGGCGCCCGCCACAACACCCGGCTATTTTTCTGTTGTGCAGCTTGGCCGAGGCCGGGTTTGAACCCACCAACTTCTACTGTAGGCGTTTGTCTTTATTTCAGATGCCACAGCACCTCCCTACCTTTCTTGCTCTTTCTCTATTTTCTCTCTTCTCTCCTTCTAAGATCAAATAAAGGCTATACTTTTATACCTTAATCTCTGCTCACCCCACATGGATCATCTGCTGAGCTTTTCTACCCTAACCAACATCACTATTGGTTCTCTAGCTCCACCCTTCTGGGGTTATATGATGAGATCCCAATAGGGTATATGTGATGAGTACTGTACTTCAGGAGGGGAAGCCCCTCCAAATGCTTATAAGAATTTGAAAGTTTGTATGAAGGTGACAATTTTCCCTCTTCCACTTCTAAGAAATAGAGATAAACCTTGGCTCCTTAGAATATACCAAGTTTCTTTGGGAAGAGTAAAGTTCTGGAATATAAATAAATGTCTCCAGGGAAAGATAAGAGAAGGATCTCCTGGTTTACAACTCCTGGGATGCTTTCTTGGTCCAAGATTTTGCCCCCTTTGAAATGTACACATATACCACCAGGGAGATTTCCATAGGTCTTTAATTATCTATTCAGGCACAGTCATAATTTAACTTCAAAATATTATTCTTTAACCCAGACATCAGTAAAACTAGCTCAGAAAGTCCTGTGTAGAAATATGAAAATATTCACTTTCTGCATTGGGATTGATATAAGTCTTTTTCCTAGGTCCCGCCTGGCTTATTGTTTCCTCTCTGAGTCTGTATGCCCTTCTGTCTCTCTGTCTTTCTGTACGTCTCTCCATCTTTCTCTCTTTCAGGGAAAGGAGGATTTCCAAAGAAACCACAGCAACAAAGACAGACTCAGGTTTAAACACTTGGCAAGGCCAGAGAGCAGACTCTGGTTCCCAGCAATCCTGTTGAAGTAAGAGATTTCCTTCTTTCCTTCTATTAGCAATTTAGGGAGAGAAGGAATTGAAGTGGGAATGAGGCACTAAAGCAAGTGATCACCTCCCTTTTCTTCCCAGTCTGCAGCAGACCTAAGATAGAGAAGGGTAGGAATGTTGACCCTTAAGATGTGTTTAAAGATTTGATTATGAAAGGAAACTAATTATTTTAATTACTGACCAAGGACTTACTCTACTTCTGAGAGAACAGAAAAGTCAGGGGTTCTGTCTATTGTAATAGAGTTGGTAAGCTATTGTAATAGAGTTAAAGGTTGAGAAAAGAGAATGGGAATATTTTATGAGTTCTCTCTCTAAACTCTCTTCCCTTCTTGGGAATGAAAACCTGCATTTCCTGCTCAGGGTCAGTGATTAAAGGCGCATGTGAGGAATCTTTTCTGTTTATTTTCAGTATCTTAAACCATCAAGCTTGGCAGAATTATCTGGACAAATATCATCAGATCATCTTCACTGGAGATAGATCTACCAACCATAGTGAACAACAAACCACCAACATGAAACAACATGGCCTGGAGTTATGGAATGTGACACAGGTCACAAGGAATCAAGCCCAATTGCCCTAAACCACCTCCTCCCCCTTAAAAGGACTGTATTTATGTTTAAAGGAAGGATAGTGGTAATTTTTGAGATGCTAGTGTGATTACCCTCCTCATTTGCCTGCAAATTACTAAACTTCTCTTTCCTCGTCCTCCAACTATTCTCACTAATACAGCCTCGGGGACAAGTACCAAACTTGCTTTCAGTCACATTATTATTCTTGTGCAATTGGAAGATCTGGGTGTGAATATACAAAGTTTATGTTTTGACCTTTCTCAGTTTTAAACCTTGCACAGAATATACTTTGGCTTCTTTTTCTTTTCCTCAAAGGAGACTAAGAGATATCAGAAGAAGAAAATCTTGAAACACAGACACACCTGTTTCACCTCATTCTGCCCAAGTCTCCAAACTTGGATGCTAACAAACAAAATTTTCAGAGTATCTTCTAATGGTTGAGTGCAGTGGCTCACACCTGTAATCCTAGCACTCAGGAGACCTTGAGATGGCAAGTCATTCAGAAAAAATTTTCATTTGTTATTTCTTTTTGT
Organism: Arctocebus calabarensis; assembly: GCA_963573935.1. Taxonomy (NCBI): domain Eukaryota; kingdom Metazoa; phylum Chordata; class Mammalia; order Primates; family Lorisidae; genus Arctocebus; species Arctocebus calabarensis. The sequence goes on from CAUYON010058750.1 coordinate 3,777, forward strand.
TTTTATTGCTGATTAGTATGAGTTATACAATTAGGTCACATTGATTGTGTTTGTTAAGGAAAGTCCAAGTTGTAGTTGAGCCCTTATCCAGGAGGAGTGCCACATACTCCTACATTTGAATAGCAGGTGTTAGATATATAATGGATCGATCAAATTGTTCATATAACTGTACTAAGCAAACTTCACAAATCAGCTTTAGATGATCAGAACACTATATTTTCTTTCTTATTACTATTTTGTGCTACTGACATTATTTAAGGAATAGTATTGATAGGATTCAAATTGCCAGAAAGTATGAGAGCCAGGTCAGTGGCTGCTTTTTTCTAAATCACTTACGTTCATTGAAGATAGATTTTTTTTCTCTTAAAAAATAAAAAGATCTGAGGGCATTTACTGAAAATTTATAATAATCTTTATTTCAAAGTTGAAATTGAGATGTTCCATTCTTTCACATATTGTCACAATTTTTTGTTGGAGATTCTGTTTAACCAGTTCTACATAATTCAAAATATTGTCTTATGGGCCAGATGCAGTGGCTCATGCCTCTAATCCTAGCACTGTGGGAGGCCAATGCAGGTAGCATGCCTGAGCTCACAGGTTCGAGACCAGCCTGAGCCAGAGTGAGATCCTGTCTCTAAAATCAGCTGGGTTTTGTGGCAGGTACCTATAGTCCCAGCTACTTGGGAGGCTGAGACAAAAGAATCAATTGAGCCCAAGAGTTTGAGTTTGCTGTGAGCTACAATGCCACAGCACTCTACTGAGGGTGACAAAGTAAGATTCAGTCTTAAAAGAAATATATATTATTGTACCATGAAAGTTTATAATGTGTAACAAAATGATTCTGATAGCACTACACTAATATATGCTAATTTCTATGGCTTCTCCCACAATATTTTTATTAAAAAGCAAGTTTATGACTTTCTATTTTCTGGACTATTGTCATTTTTTTTTTTAATTATTTTTTAGATTCTCACACGCTAGTAATATTTATTTTATCAAATAAACCATGGTTTTTAATCACAGCATGCCATAGTACTTGTTTGCAAGTTCAAGACTTGACTGCATAGGCTTGGGTTTATTTCTGGGTTCCTTGTTTTTTCTGATTTGTGTTGCTTTTTTTTTTTTTTTTGGTAGAGACAGTCTCACTTTATTGCCCTCAGCAGAATGCTGTAGCGTCACACAACTCACAGCGACCTCCACCTCCTGGGCTTAGGTGATTCTCTTGCTTCAGCCTCCCGAGTAGCTGGGACTACAGGCACCCACCACAACACCCAGCTATTTTTCTGTTTTGCAGTTTGGCCAAGGCTAGGTTTGAACCCGCCACCTTCGGTATATGGGGCCGGCACCCTACTTGATGAGCCACAGGCGCCGCCCAATTTCAATTTTTTAAATTTATTTATTATTAAGTCATTTGTACATAGATCATAAATACATTTATGTCGTTATGGGATTCAATGTGTTGATTATTTGTACAAATTGGGGTGGTTACACCCTACTACTCAACATAGCCTTCACCTCATTTACACAATTATAGCATTAATAATTGTGTTCTTTACCTGAGAGATCCAACTCGTACTTGCAATATGCTCCATAGGTGTGGTCTCCCTACTAACCCTCCCTCCATTCTCCCCTTCCATTCTCATTCCTTTTTTTCTTCATCCTAGGCTATAGTTGTGTTTCATTTTTCATATGCAAGTGTGAGTGATTTTAAATTGGTTTCACAGCAGTGCTGAGTACATTGGATTTTTTTTTTCCATTCCTGATACTTTACTAAGAAGAATATTTTCCAGCTCCATTTATGTAAACATAAAGGAAGTAAAGTCTCCATTGCTTTTATTAATCCATTCATGGGTCGATGGGCACTTGGGCTTCTTCCATGACTTGGCAATTATAAATTGAGCTGCAAAGAACAATGGGATGCAAATCCCATTGTTGTATCCCAGAGGTTTTGGTATTTCGTATCTTCATTGTAATTTTATTCCAAAAATCTGGTAATTTCATTCTTAATCTTGTCTATGACCCATCTATTCCTCAGCATAAGATTATTTAGCTTTCATGTTTTTGTATGAGTTTGCAGATTCCTGTTATTGTTGAGTTCAAATTTTATTCCATGGTGGTCTGAGAAGATACAAAGAATAATTTCTATTTTTTTTAATTTGCTGAAGTTAAACTTATGACCTAAGATGTGATTAATTTTGGAGTATGTTCCATGGGCTGAGGAGAAGAATATGTATTCAATTTTATTAGTATGAAATGTTCTGTAGATGTCTGTTAAATCCAGATGTTGAATGGTTATGTTTAAATCTAAAATGTCTTTACTTAGCTTTTTCTTAGAGGATCTATTCAACACTGCTAAAGGAGTATTAAAATCTCCAACTACTATGGAGCTGGAGGAAATCAAGTTACTCATGTCGGTTAGAGTTTTTCTTATAATTGAGGTGCATTCTGGTTGGGTGCATAAATATTAATAATTGAAATCTCATCATATTGAGTTTTACCTTTAACAAATATGAAATTCCATCTTTATCCTTCCTTGCTTTGGTTGGTTTAAAGCCTATTATATCTGCAAAGATTGCAACACCTGCTTTTTTCTGTTTTCCATTTGCCTGGAATATAGATGACCATCCCTTCCCCTTGAGTCTAAGTTTTTCTTTTAAGATAAGATGTGATTCTTCTATGCCCCAGATATCTGGCCAGAGTTTTTGTATCCTATGCCAACCTATGCCTCTTTAGAGGACAGTTTAAACCTTCACATTAATTGAAGTCTTAAATCTTAAGGAATAAATCTTGATAAGATCTAGTGGATGTTTTTAATTCTTTTGTCACTGTGTGAGTTAAACTTTGATAAAAAGTTTCTGGATGAGTTTACTTTTGCGTTGGGGGAGTACGCTTGTCGTTTTGGAGAATAGGTCTGAGAATTTCCTGGAGAGCTGGTTTAGTTATGGCAAATTTCTTCAACATGTGGATGTCATTAAAGTATTTAATTTCTTCATCATAAATGAAGCTCAGTTTGGCTAGATACAAGAGCCTGGGTTGAAAGTCATTTTGTTTTAGGAGATTAAAAGCCAATGACCATTCTCTTCTCGCTTAAAAAGTTTGATCAGAGAGATCTCAGTTATTCTACTATTCTTCCCCTTGTAGGTTATTGATTTCTTGCGTCTTGTTGCTTTTAAAATTTTCTTCTTCATTAAGTTCACTTAGTGAACTTAATTACAATGTGTCTGGGGGATTTCTTGTTCAGACAAGCTCGGGTGCAGGGCCACTCAGTCACCAGGGGATTTACAGCAGAGGCCTAGCGGTTGTAGGCAGAGTTCCCGGCAGAAGGCAGGCCTGCGAAAGCTCTGCAAGCTCTGGCGTGGAGCCGCCCAGTCGCCAGGGGATTTACTCATCAGAGGCGGAACTGCAGGAGCCTTGCGGATGTCAGGGAGAGGCCTGCGTAGTCACAGGTGGCCCAGTGGCCGTCAGAGTCTCTAGCATACCGCTGACCTGCAGAAGCCCGGCAAGCTCGGGGCGCAGGACCAGGCACTCGCCTGCGGCTTCCGTGGATGGAGGGGAGGGAGCCTCGCCACAGCCCCACCCATAGTCTATTCCCGGTGGGGCCTTTGTTCCGGCTGGCAGGTGTGGGGGTGCTGCTAGGGACCTCCTCCTTCACTCTCAGCGGGGGTTAGGCTTTCTAGTTCATCAGGTAAGGAGGGAAGGGTATACAGTAAGTTTAGAATGGTGGGGAAAACTTTAATTCAGTGTTTCTGCCTAGCAACGGAGTTGTCAAAGTCACACCTAGGTGCTCAAGGGAAGCACACTTCACTTCCCACAGCACTCTTCTGTGGGGTGAGACAAGAGGTCCACAGTTCACCCCTGGTCTGTAGAAAACTCATAGGAGCAAAAGAGAATAAAAAGAAAGAAAACAAAAGCAAGAAACTCAGAGGTTCCTTGGGAGAGAGGACAGGCACTCTTCCTTTCAGATGAATTTTGTACCTGAAGCGTGCTTTCTTGGGGTTGCAGCCAGTCTCAGCAGAGGTTATCCGCAGAAATCACTTCTCTCTCTCAGCTGAGTTTCCAGTATTCAGCTTAATTGTGCAGTTTCTGGAAGTTATCTTCCCTTTTGGATGGGAGCCTTTTTTCGGAAGCTGCTTCTAGTCAGCTATCTTGCTCCACCACAATTTCAGAGATTCTTGTGTCGCATGGTAAATTAATGGGGAATGTTCACACAGAGTTATGAGTTCCAACAACAAAAAAATTCTCTGAAATCGATACAATGCACTTTGGAAACAGACATAAGAAATGTCTGGTAGACATGCTGAATTGATAAGGAACTTGCAGAGGAAGGTTTTGAGATGCAATGCTTTGTGGGAGTTGGTAGACCACTCTCCTGAATAGCGCTATAAGCGTTATTGAACAGATGAGACGGTTTTTCCTCCAATGAGCGCAGTGCTGGTTATGTGTTGGTGGTACAGGGGCAACTTTCTCATATCACTGAGATCAGCTCTTACATCTTAATAATGCGCAAAAATTTACATGTGCTATCAAAGCAGAGATTCTCCAGAAACAGAGTGCACTTTGGAAACACGCTGAAGAGTTTGTAAGGTAAAATGCAAATGAACTGTGGAGATGCAAGGTATTGTTTAATTTTGAAAAAGGCATTCACAGTTCTAAATGGCCTTTCCAAAGTGAAGGAACTAACTGCTCATCTATCCCTCCCGGCCACATTCTCCTGGATACAATCTGAAGCGGTGGCAATCTGCTCATCTCACTAATCAGCACTAAGTTGATTTGGCCCAGGGCTTGCTGACTTCAAGCATTATTGTGTATCATGGTTAGCTAGGAAGCATGTTCAGGCGGAGTTCCAAGTTTGATCAACACAGGCGTTCGCTGGAATCGACATAATGCACTTTTCACAAACACGCCTTTATTTGGTAGAAGTTTCTGGTAGACACACTGCATTGTTCATAAGGAACTTGCAGATGTAGGTTCTGAGCTGCAATGCGTTTCGAGAGCTCAGACACCTCTCTCGGGTAGCGCTTTTTGAGGTGAAGAGACCGCTTGACCACCAATGAGCACACTGCTGCTTATGTATTCTTGGTGTAGAGACAACTTTCTCATATCACTTACATCCACTGTTATGTCTTTATGATACGTACAGGAGGGTGCAGGAATCTATATGCGCTAGCAAAGCAAGGATTTTCCAGGAAAGGATTGCACGTTGGAAACACGCTGAAGTGTTGGAAAATTTCGGGAAAATGTAAAAGCATGAATCTTCGGAAATGCAAGGTATTGTACAATTCTAAAAAAGGCATTCACAGCTCGTAAATAGCCTTAGCGGAGAGAAAGAACTGCTCATCTATCCCTCCTAGCTGGATTTTGCTGCATTCGAGCTGGAGCGGTGAAAATCTACACAATCTCACTAACCTGCAGGTAGTTGTTATCGGGACTGGCTGACGGATTTCAGGGAGGTATGTTCAGAGTTACAGGTTCGAAGGACACAAAAGTTCTCTGGAATCGTGTAATAGACACGCTCGATTGCTGATAAGGAACTTGCAGATGAAGGCTCGGAGGTGCAAGGCCTTGCGGGAGTTGGCTCCCCACTCTCCCGTGTAAGCGTTATGGAGAAGATGAGACGGCTTTTCCTCCAACAAGCACAATGCTGATTAAGTGTTGGTGGCGCAGGCTCAAATATGCTTGCTCACTAAGATCAGCCCATAGGCATTCATGATACGAGGAATTCGCAGGCAGTTTACTTGTGCTAGCAAAGCGAATCTTTTCAAAAAAAGGATTGCACTTTGAAAACTCGTTGCAGTGTGTGCTTACGGTAGAAGCAGATGAATCCACAGAGTTACAGGGTGTCGTGCAATTTCCATTAAGGCTTTCACTGCATTTAATTAGTTAAAATTAAATGTTAAAAATTACAATTTATTTTACACTAGTCATATTTTAAGCTATATGAGGAGGTCAGTGAAATTGGACTGGAAACTTCTACGGTTCTAGGGTTGACCAGCCCTCCACCTAGGAACTGGGGTGGTGACTGCAGCCTTTACAGTTCAAGAGATCCCAGACCAATTGTAAAGGCAGACGATCTGGATTCTGGATGAGTTGGAGTTCTAGACTTCCAATCTGGAGTATGGCGTGGACTGAAGTATCAAGGTAAGGAAAACATATTCAACACCAATCACATTGAGAGCAAATAGGATAATACACTCGTAAAAGGGCTACCAGACACACAAGGTACCCACAGATACACTCACAGTCAGAAACATCGACATACAGACAAAGCATAGCAAACAAACAACCAAACAACAACAGCTAAGAACAAGATCAAGAAAAAAAACTCTACAATAAAAATGATACTTGTAAAATACTTGAGAAAAGAGAAAAAGAACCTCTGACAAATATGATGAAAGCACTCTTAGAATCTATAAGAAGGGAAGAAGAGGAAGGGGACAGAGAAGAAAGAAATTAAAATAGGAGAGGAAGAAAAAATGTACAATTGAGAATAGAAGATAATAAAAATAGCCTAAGAAAAGAAAGTGAAATAAAAATTTATTTATCAATGGCACCTCCAAGAAAAGGATATTCAAGAAAAAATTAAAAAATTTAAAAACCAACCTCAAAAATACTATTCTTGTATATATATAGAAATAAAGGTCTTTATGTAGGGAGTTGACGTCAACTTAAGTGGAGTGAATTTATAAGG
>CAUYON010058752.1:0-12960 GCA_963573935.1 Arctocebus calabarensis
TCTTTATATAGTGATCAAGAAAATGCCATGAAGGCTATCTGTAACAGTACGATGAAAACATTTCTGAATGTATATGAATCATGCCCTATGGTTGCACCAATGTACAGAATTATGATTCAATAAAATTATACAAAAAAAAAAAAAATAGCCAGGCATCGTGGTGGGTCCTGTAGTCCCAGCTGCTCAGGAGGCTGAGGCAAGAGAATTGCCTAAGTCCAAGAGTTGGAGGTTGCTGTGAGCTGTGACACGATAGCACTCTACCATGCGTGACAGGGTGAGACTCTGTCTCAAAAAGAAAAAAAGAAAGAGAGAGAGACCACACCTATGGAGCATATTGCAAGTACAAGTTGGATCTATCAGGTGTAAAACACAAATGTTTTAATGTTGTAATTGGGTAAATGAGGTGAAAGTTGATTAGTAGCATCGCACTCCGATTTGTACAAATAATCAACACGATGAATCCCATAATGGTGTAAATCCATGTATGATCTATGTACAAATGACTTAATAAAAAATAAATAAAAAAAATGCCCCCTCTTAAAAAAAAACCAACCAAAAACAAAAAGAAAAAAACACCCTCCAATGCAGAGGACAGTCCCCCACAGCAAAGATTTGTCCAGCCCAAAATGATAATAGTACTGAGGTCAAGAAATCCTGTTGCAGAGATATGATGCCATAGCGGGATGATGTATAATAAAATCAGTACAAGTTGTTTTTTTTTTTTTTTTTTGCAGTTTTGGCCGGGGCTGGGTTTGAACCCACCACCCCCAGTATATGGGGCCAGCACGCTACTCCTTGAGCCACAGGCGCTGCCCCTTAGTGCAAGTCTTAATAATCAACACAATGGTTTTGTGTAAGAGTAGTTTTTTTTAAATTTTTATTAAATCAAAATTGTGTATATTGGTGCAATCATGGGGCACAATGTGCTGACTTCATATACAATCTGAAATAGTTTCATTGAACTATTCAACATAGCCTTCATGGCCTTTAGAGTAGTGTAATGAAAACCGTAGACATCACAAATATCCTTTAGGAAAGTATCTTGTTAAAAAATAAAGTATAATAAATAAAAAAAGATAAAGAAAACGTCTGAAAAGTCTGAGAATAAAATCTGCAGGGAGTGAAAATGTCTGGGTGATCAAATTTTCTTTCAGTTTTAAAATAAGGGGTTGGTCCACAATAATGTCAATAACTACTACATCCTGAAACTTTGCTGTGTGCTGTGTATTTTACTACTTTCCATGTGTTAAGTTCATTTAATTTTTATGACAATTCTATGAGGCGTATGTCTTATCCTCCCCTCTTCTCATAACTGAGGAAACTGAATCCCACAAGAGGAATCCTGTGTACATTGGTTTTGTTCACATGTTAAGTTTGACTTCTATCAGTAGCTGGCTTACTAGTGAGATCACAAAAAGAATTTGTCGAATAAATAGCTGAACCAAGTGTCCATGCCCTAAACACTATCAGTAAATTCAAACATTCAGTAACTTGTCATATTACCTAAACTCTGGATATCTGAAGTTGTTGCCAGGTCTAACAGTCTAAGTTTCTAGAAAATTTGAAATGATTTATAATAGAAATAAATGTATACTTCCCCCAGATTCAACATATATTTTACAGTGAAAAGAAAGTAAAATACATATCTACCTACCTGTCCATTTATTCTGAAGTGGTCTTGAGTTGTTTTTACAACATGAGTATCAGAGATTTTCTTTAATTTAATAAGTGATCTCGGGGGCATTGTTCTAGAACCTTTGGATAAATCACATGAAACCCATATGAATTAGCTGATATTTAACTACTATTAACCAAACAAAAATGGCAATATCAGTAAGGAGATTAGGAAAGCATGTGTGTGTGCGTGCATCTGTACTATAAAGGAAGTTATTTTCATCCTAAATAGGTTTTCAAAAGACTTACATAATTAAAACTATCAGTTAAGTGTACTCAGCTGAATTATTATAAAGGCTTCCTTTGAAACATGACTACTTACTTCAAGTCATATGTACACTCTTGAGTCATTTTAATTGGCATAAAGTTGACATTAAGGAAAATAGCTCTGTTAGACCATCACCTCTGCTTCAGAGAATATATTTACTTCATCAATGGCTTTTAAAATAAGCATTGCCCACCTGCAATCCCAGCACTTTTACAGGCCAAGGCGGGTGGATCGCCTGAGCTGACAGATTGGAGACCAGCCTGAGCCAGAACAAGACCTTCTCTCTAGAAATAGCTGGGCATTGTGGCGGGAGCCTATAGTCCTAGATACTTGGGAGGCTGAGGCAAAAGAATTCCTTGAGCCCAAGAGTTTGAGGTTGCTGTGAGCTATCATGCCACAGCACTCTAATGAAGGTGATAAAATGAGATTCTGTCTCAAAAAAAAAATAAAGCATTGCCCTGGATATTTAGACTTTTACTGCTAATGCTGCATATTTCCGGTATATTTTTTCCTAAAACTTTAGCTTTGGTTTAACATTGTGGATTGAAGTTTTGGATTGTAGATGACATAAGCTTTCTGTGGTCAGTATAACTCATTGAGTTCACAGGTGAATTGTGCTCAACTACATCAAGCACGTTCTACATTTGTATCTTCATCCACCCAGCGCAACCCCAAACCTACCATTTCTCCAGTTTTTCTCATCTCCATAAATAGACCCCTGTGTTGTTCATGGCAGAAACTAGGGAAGACGTCTATAGCAGAATAATAGTGTATTTGAATGCATAAAATGAAATGAACAGGATTATAAAGGAAACCAAATATGCTGATATACAATTACTAAAATACTAAAATAAATTTATGATGAGGGTTTCTTTAATAACAAATATTAAGCAACAATATCTAAGAAGTGATGTGGTAAACTATATTTCAAGATACCAGCAATGACAATAATGGGATAAAAAATATCTGTGATTTCTTATAACAAAGTTGTAAGTGCTCCCAACTTGATGGTGGTTTGCTGTCTACCTTTAGGAAATGCTGAATTTCAGTTAGACGTCTGTGAAAATAAAGATGCAATTTTTTTCCAAATCATGTTCATGGGCCTCAGTTATAAAATCCTAAAAAACTACTTCAAGAGATCACATCTGGTGTCCCAAAGGGGGAGGGCATAGGACAGTGACTTTGAGTACAAGGGGGGAGAAGAAGAATTCCTTGCACAAGAGAAAGGTTGAAAGTTTTTGTTCCTAGAGTAGAAGTTTCACATCACCATCTGTTAATGGCTTGGACAGAGGCCATACCTGGGAAGTCATGGCTGCTTGACATATCTGGGGGCTCCATCCTAAGCATCGAGGCTCCTACCTTCAGGAGAGCCCCTGTGTGGTCCATTTGCCACAGCATGGACAACAGGGATTTGGGCGATATGGACTGGAAATTCGAGGGGCCTCCCGGAGTGTTTTGCTGCTCTGGGTGGGTACTGGGCTCCATTATATATTTTTTCTTTTCTTTTTTTGAACTTTTACCCCAGGTTAGAGTGCTGTGGCACCATAGTTCATAGCAACTTCAAACTCCTAAATTCTCCTGCCTTAGCCTCCCAAGTAGCTAGGATTCCAGGCACTGGACAGAGTCCTGGCTAAATTTGCTATTTTTATTTTTTTATTCTTTTATTTTTTGAGACAGAGCCTCAAGCTGTCACCCTGGATAGAGTGCGGTGGCATCACAGCTCACAGCAACCTCCAATTCCTGGGCTCAAGCGAGTCTCCTACCCCCGCCTCCCAAGAAGCTGAGACTATAGGCGCTCGCCACAACGCTTGGCCATTTTTTGGTTGCAGCCATTGTTGTTTGGCGGGCCCGGGCTGGATTTGAACCCGCCAGCTCAGGTGTACATGGCTGGCACCTTAGCCCGTTGAGCCACAGGCGCTGAGCCAAATTTTCTATTTTTAGTAGAGACAGAGTTTTGCTCTTAGTCGGGCTGGTCTCAGACTCCTGAGCTCAAGCAATCCACCTGCATTAGTCTTCCCCAAGGTGCCAGGGTTACAGGCGTGAGCTACTGGGCCCAGCCATCTATTATACATTTTCAAGTTGTTAAAGTGGGGAAAAGGCCCCAGAGAAGCAGGAGAGAGGCTCAGAGTTCAATTTAAATTATTTTAGAGGTAAGAAAGAATTTCTAGGTTTTTGTCCCCTCTTTTTCTTTTCTGACATTTCATACTTGATACACATAATTGTCTCTACTCTTTTTCTTAATTTTTTAAATCCACCCACCCAGCCTATCTTGCTGACTCTACCTAATGTGCTGGAGTGTCTTTCCGATCACCATGTCCAGGCTGCTATGTCCCTCTGCCAGACCACTATGCATGTTGCCGGGAACTCATCTTGTGGCCCTCCAAAACATTCTTCACCCTTTGACCACCGGTGTTGGTTTAATTTCCAACCACAAATCTCAAACCTGTAAATGGTTTCCTTTTCCCTTAGGATAAGGAGTCTCAACTCCTTAACCTGGCTTTAAAGACACTCCTTGAGCAAGCCCTGAATACTGCTCCCAGCCTCATCCTGTTCGACTTTTTGCTGGACTCCTTTAGCTTCTGACTACAGTTCTTTGATAGCATTTGCTACATTACCCTGAATTCCAGGCCTTTCCATATACCATTCCATTCTAGACTCCCTCTAGAGTGGAGGGCCTCCTCACCAATGAATGGCACCCTCAGGGTTGTGCAGTGCACTATCTATACAACCTGACACTACAATCCTGTCTCCTGACTTATTTTCCTTCCTCCCACACCTTTCCTTTTCTTTTCTTTCTTTCTTTTTTTTTTTTTTGAGACAGAGTCTTATTTTGTCACCCTCGGTAGAGTGCTATGGCATCCCAGCTCAGAGCAACCTCCGACTCTTAGGCTTAGGTGGTTCTCTTGCCTCAGCTTCCTGAGTATCTGGGACTACAGGCGCCTGCCATAACACCCGGCTATTTTTTTTGTTGTTGCAGTTTAGCTGGGGCTGGGTTCGAATCTGCCACCCTCAGTACATGGGGCCGGTGCCCTACCCACTGAACCACAGGCACTGTCCCCCTCCCACACTTTCATTTTATCCTACCCTCTGGCTTTGATTAAATCCACCTATGTGTATTCCAGTTGCAACTAATATTTCCGTTTCTGGCACTCATATCACTTTTGATGTTTTGTCTTCCCACTCGGCTGTAATTTTCATGAGAGCAAATAGCACGTGTGTCTTAGCCAGAACTATTTCCCAGCACCAGTATAACACCTGACACATTGTAGGTGCTCATTCAGTCATTCACTGATATTTACTACACACCTCTTATGTGCTGAAGCATAACACACACAGTTAATAAATATTTGTTGCTGAGTTTTAGACTTGGTGATTGACTTGCATGAAACCATCCATGGTTGTTCGTATCTTGGCATAAGTGGAGTCATAATTTTTTTTTTTTTTTTTTGGAGACAAAGTCTCACTTTATCGCCCTTGGTAGATTGAGGTAATGTCTCAGCTCACAGCAACCTCCAGTTCCTGGACTTAGGTGATTCTCTTGCCTCAGCCTCCCGAGTAGCTGAGACTATAGACGCCTGCCACAACGCCTGGCTGCGTCACCATTTTTATATAATGATCTTGCCACCAATTCTTTGGAGTAGGCCAATTCACATGTTAAATAACTTCTTATATTTAATATAACATAATTACATAAGACTTAAAAGAAGACTGCATTTGAATTCAGAAAATTTGGCCATTTTGTTATTTAAGGACATTCCTATACCTTTTTCTCTTAATTTCTCCTACCCCTCAACCCACATCTAGCTTCCCTCTCATAAAATATCTATGGTTGTATATCTAGAGTCCTGATCTTTGTCTTTACCAGTATCACCTGCTTTAATTACTAAGTGGATTTGCAAGAGAAATCTCATTTAGGCCTTACACCAAATTGATAATTTAGGGATTACAACAGACTAAAAAAGCCTCTGTACAGCAAAGGAAACAATCAACAGAGTGAAAAAGCAATCTAAAGGAAGGGAGAAGATATTTGCAAACCATATACTTGATAAGGGCTTAAAGCCAAGAACACTTCTCTAAAAAAGACATACAAATGGCCAACAGATGTGTGAAAAAAATATTCATTTTCTCTAATTGAGAGGGAAATGCCAATCAAAACCACATTAGCAAAGAGAGGAGAGATGAGAAGGAGTGTTTGCAAAGATGTGGAGAAGAGGGAACGCTTGTACACTACTGGTGGGATTGTAAATCGGTACAGCCATATAGGGAAAACAGTATAAAGATTCCTCAGAAACTTAAAAATAAAACTACCCTATGACTCAGAAATTTTTTCTGGCTATATATTCAAAGGAAATGAAATAAGTATGTTGAAGAGAGATCTGTACTCCCATGCTCACTGAAGCATTGTATGCAATGGCCAAGACACAGAATCAACCAAAGTGTCCATTGAAAGATGAATAGATTAAAGAAAAGTGGTATATTTACACACAATGGGATACTAGCCAGCCTTAAAAAAATAAAGAAATTCTGTGAAGAACAGCAACCCAAATGACCCTGGAGGACGTTATGTTAAGTGAAATAAACCAGGCACAGAAAGATAAATCCTGCCTGGTTTGACTTACATGTGGGATCTAAAATCATTGAACTTAACAGAAGCAGAGGGTAGCACAGTGGTTATCAGAAGGGGCTGAAGGAGATGTTGGTCAAAGGATACAAAATTTCAATTAGATAGGAGGAAAAAGTTCAAGGGATCTATTATACCAAATGGTGACTATAGTAGATAACATATTGTATACTTGAAAATTGCTAAGTGAATAGATTTTTAAGTGCAGTCACCACAAAATATAAGTATGAAAGGTACCATATATGTTAATCAGCTTTATTTAGCCATTTCACAATGTATACATATTTCAAAGCATTATGTTGTACATCAAAAATACAAACAATTTTCATGTGCAAATTAACTCTGATTTAAAGAATTTTTGAAGAAGTGACATTCACATACTGGATTTAGAATACACACCTAACTTTACAGCCATGTTTGAATAAAACAAATGAAAACTGTCTTGCAAACTGTACAGTGGAAATTTAATATAAAATTCTAAATCAACAGCAATTACTTTCCCCCTTCTTTTTGTTCTTCCTTGTCATAAACAGAATTCTCTATCATTTTTCCCTTGGTCTAGCCAACTTTGTCAGTCTTAAATTTTCAGAGCTATTTTTTAAAGAATTTTTCTAGATACAGTGCAGAACTTCATGGCAGGAAAATCCAATGCTGATTTAAAATTTCTCAAACAAAAGGATTTAGGTTATTTGGAAAGTCCAATTTCTATGCTTCAAAAAATAACATGTGACTTAGGTTTTGAGTTTATATCCAAACTCCAATCATGATCCTAATACTCGGAACCAGACCATTTCTGTATTCATACCACATAAACAGATTCTAAGAACTCTGTCCCCAACACTCAAATCACCGGTTCATGGAATTGAAATGAAAATTAGAATCAGGTGAAGGTTTATTTTCAAGGAAATTTCAAACCAAAACAAAGTCAAACTTAAAGCATAAATTTTGTTCTTCCAGGCAATCTTTAGTTTCTCACCGTTACTACAGTTGGCCAAAACTATCTATGTGAAGTAGCAAGTCTTTGGAAAGCCTTTAGGAAATAACTTTTTGGGACTGTGCTCTGCTAACATACCATGACTAATTGTTGGAGGAACTGTGACCAGGTCTCCAAGTCATTTTGTGCCTCCTACTCGGTGTAAGAATTCTAGGACAAAGTCTATTAGTTTTGGTTTGGTTGCCACTCCGCTCCCATTCAATGAATTGGGGCATGTTGAAGTGTACGGCAGCATTGATCAGACAGTTCCGTTGTTCAATCAAAACCTTCAATCAACCTAGGATTTGTACAGACAAGTTCAGGGAGTGCCAGAGACGAGATGGAAAGGAGAGGGACGAAGTGGAGAAGGAATCTACTGAAAACTATTTTTCAGGCACTCTGCCTAACTTTTTACATACATTATTTCATTTATTCTCCTTTATGTTTCCTAGACACAAACTCCCCACCATTCTGGATTCTGACACTCAACATAAAGATTATTTGACATCCCCTGTCAATCAGCCAGGAGAACTCAAATATATGAATTGGCTACGAATTTCTAGCCTCTTTCTCTTGTCTGAATCCTTAACTCAGCTGATCTAGTTTCCTGTCGGGAAACAAACACTTCCTTAAGAGCAGGCCCTCTAGGGCTCCAAGGAGACCATTACTGACATTATTTTCACTTCTTTTCAAGACTGCAAGAAAACAAAAAGCAACTCCTCGCTAGAGGGTTGGGAACCCTTGATATGTAACAGATCTCTGATTGGCTCTTAGACTAAAATAACTGAACCAACAAGATATTACAGAAGCAGTTATTTGTTGCATTTCTCAAGTTATGATGAATATTATAGCTTACAACTCCTAGATAAATCTGTTTCTATCCCACATTAAAGATTAGCACACATTTTTTTCCCCACAAATTTTAAATGTGGAAAGAATCACACAAGTACCATCACCCATAAGGTTAACTCGTCAAAAATCCTTTCATCAAGGACTGGGATTATACTCTATCCCAAATCAAGCCAAGCAAATATAGATGATGCCAGACCACTAAACAATGTTTCCTCGGACTCTAAAAGGGTGGGGTAAATATTCTTCCTTGGACCACATGTGTGGTCTGGTATGAAGAGTAAGCTTTGGAGGGTGGATTACAAGCTGTGATGCTCGCTCACTGTGGGGTCCAGACAAGTCACTTACTTTCCCAGGAAGCTGATGCCCAATGTCATGAGAACTTAGTAAAGCACATGACCCAGTACAGAGTTGAGTGGACAATAAAGATAGCTATAAATTTGTATCGGCTTGAATATTCCTGGAGGACAGAGCATGTATATTTATCTTTATAGTAAAAATGTTTATCATGATGGTGCCTATCTAATAAATCTTATATATATGGTGTGAGTATATATAAAACCATATTTATTAGAGAAAAACACTTGATAGGTCTCTATAATTTGTACATCTGTTGAGATTCTTCTTGTAGAAACTACATAGGAAAAGTTTTAGTTCATATTTTCCAGACAAATAAGCTTTTACCGACAAGTTACTGTATCCATTTAGGTCATAAATATTATAGCATATTTTTTTAAACTTTTAAAAACATAACAGCTGCTATATGAAAAAACCTGATAAAATGAACACCTAGCTGAGTTGATCAAGAAAAACAAAAAACATGATACTTCTTTGTACGAGGAATGAAAAAAAAGCTACAACTATAAATACTACATAAATTTAGAAAAATGAGAGAATATGATAAATAGTATTATCTTCACACTTCAAAAATTAAGAGAAATTGATGTCAGTTAAAAAAAAAAAATGACCCAGAGCGGAACCTGTGACTCAAAGGAGTAGAGCCCCAGCCCCTATATCGGAGGTGGCAGGTTCACACCCAGCCCCGGCCAAAAACTGCAAAAAAAAAAAAAAAAAGACCCAAATAGAAAGGGAAAACCCTGGACAAGGTCTCTCTCACCTTCTCTCCTTTTATGAGATGGACCTGCTTCTAATCTCTTTGGAAGTGCTCTAAACTTTCTCTTTATCCTTTCTAAATAAAATCTCTCTGTCACCCTAGAGAAAAAAAAAAAGGAAAATTTAGATGAATAATAATTAAATAAATTCATTCTCTCTCTCTCTCCATCCCCTACACCTTGAAAGGGCACCGACCAGAATGATTTTACAACTTACTAACTCTTCAAGAACCTGGTATTCTTTCTTACACCCACCTTTCCAGGAATGAAAAGAAGATGGAAAGGAGGAAAGAAAAAAGAAAAGTCTCCCAACTCATTTTGTGAAGTTCATACAACATTGACATCAGGACTAGACCTGGATAGTACAAGAAAGAAAAAGCCCACCCAAACCGCCTAGTTCCCAGCTCCAGCTAACTCAATCCTCTCGTCTGAGCCTTTGCATTGGGAGAGAGTGATAAGATGTAATAGTTGAGAAGTTTTTCTGGGAGCCAGGGTGGTGAGGGTGAGAATGTGATTAGTGCTGAGTGCCAAGAGGTGCCAATTCCTGTGACAGGGTCCTCAGCAGCATCTCAAAGAAATAGATTTGCCCAACTTCAGTGTAAAGTCAGGTGGGGTGAGTTTCTGCTACCTCCAATCCTAAATCTTGTCTGATACACCTTATGATGATCATCAACCAGAAAAAATAAAAAAAAGCAAATTTCACATTTAATAGAAAAACTTTAGGAGCATTGTCTTTAAGGACAAGAAGACAGAAAATTACTATTCACCATTGTGTGGAAGTTCCTAATCAGTGCAAAAAGACAAAAAAAAGGATCAAGAATTAACTTCAAAAAGGGAGAAACAAAATTACCATCCTTTTATACTTTTCTGTTGGGAAAAAAAATCAAGAGAGCTCAGCAATGTTGCTGCATATGTGATTAGCATCCATCTGTCCATAGCTTTTGTATACACCAGCAAAAATCATTTAGAAGATGTAATTTTAAAAGATATCATTAAAAAATAAAACAAAAACTGCAAGATAGTTAATAAATGAAAGTCATACAAGATATCAGAAGAGAATGTTATTAGATTTGATAGAAACATGGAAAATAGACATACATGTGGATATTCTAAAATTTAAATTATATAATAAAAGTTTCCATAAACAAAGTTAAATGACTATAACTTCTTAGTCAACACATTTAAAAAAAAATTAAAGGTGAGTAATGGGCTGGAAAAAGAATATTTACTAGTTATATACCCAGGCATTAATACCCAAGATATAGTTCCAAAACTCCTATGAAGTAATAAAAAGACAAGTTAATTAACAAATAATTTACAGAAAAAAAAGTTAAAGGGACCAAGAGAGAAGAGAGATGTTCAATATCAGTAGTTATCAGAGAAAGGAGAGCAAGAAGAATATTTATCAGACTGGTAAATATTTAAAATGTCTGAGAAACAAATGTTCAGTCATCTGGGAGTGGTTTCTGTTACACTCCAAAGTGTAATTTGACAATATATGGTAAAATTGAAGTTAAATGTATCTTACAACCCAGTAAGTCCACCTCTAGGTACATACTTCCTACCCCCCAAGCTGGCACAGTTGACATATACAGGAATATGCAAGGATGTTTACTGTAGCATTTTTTTGGAAGAATTAATTTTGGAGAACAACTTAAGCTCATTAAAAGGGAAATGAATAAATAACTTATGATTTCTTTACATAATAAAATACTATGTAGTCATAAAAATAGGCTATCTGCATCAACATTAATTTCTCTTGAACTTATAGAGTCAAGAAATTAAATTGTGGCTCAGTGCCTGTAACAGTGGTTACGGCACCAGCCACAAACACTGAGGCTGGCAGGTTCAAACCCGACCAGGGGCCAGCTAAACAACAATGACAACTGCAACAGAAAAATAGCCAAGCATTGTGGCGGGCGCCTGTAGTCCCAGCTACTTGGGAGGCGGAGGCAAGAGACTCGCTTAAGCCCAAGAGTGAGGTTGCTGTGAGCTGTGATGCCACCACACTCTACTGAGAATGACATAGTGAGATTGTCTCAAAAAAAAATTATGAGATAATACATAAAATATACCAGTTAAGTAAAATAAAATACAAATAATTATTTAAGTAAAATAAAATCCTATGGTATTTCTGGATGTGGGCATATGTGATCAAATGACAGAGGAAGGTAGGCATGGACTGCAGCAAACTGATGACTTCTGCAGAACAAGGGAAATGAAACTGAAAGAGGAAGTCAGCTGTAATGTTTCATTTTTTTAAATACAAGCTCTTACAAGCTTTTAGTACTGTCTTGGAGGTGGGTATGTGGGGTATTTATTATAGTACACCATGTACCTTCATGCATTTTAAGTACGTCATAATAAAGAACCTTCAATTACTATGCAGAGAGTAGCTAGCATATGAGTAAATGTAGCTACAAACTAAATGATGCTATTGAAAAACATTTTGCTAACTTGGAAACCCTAGAAACTTCATCATTAAAAAAAAAATCTTCTTACATACAGGACAAATCATTTTTTTCCTTTTCTGCAAATCATGACATACAAGCACGATTGAATTGACATCATTTAAAAAATCTGAGACTTTGAAAGCTATTAATTATTAAATATAGCAGAATACATTAACAAATAGAAGAACATAGCATGCTGTTGGCTGGGAAGAATCAACATTGTTAAAACGTCTATACTACCCAAAGTAATCTATAGATTTAATGCAATCCCCATTAATTATTAAATATAAAGTAGCATTCTCTCTGAATTAACATTATAAGGCTCTCCTTTAAACATGTGGGTATTTTGCCCATGTTATCATGTTTAATGTAGGATTAAATTTGATTTTAGTTTGTAAGCAAGACAATTATGATATATAATTTGTAATATAACAGTTTTGAGAATTACTTATGGGTAAAATACAATTCCATGTTGTATGGGTACCTTGCTGTACATCATAGACAGATAAGTTTTTATAATCATTAAAAAGGAAAACCTCTTGGGAGGCTCCTGTGGCTCAGCGAGTAGGGCGCTGGCCCCATATACCGAAGGTGGCGGGTTCAAGCCCGGCCTTGGCCGAACTGCAAAACAAAAAAATAGCCGGGCGCTGTGGCGGGCACCTGTAGTCCCAGCTACTAGGGAGGCTGAGGCAAGAGAATTGCTTAAGCCCAAGATCTGGAGATTGCTGTGAGCAGTGTGACGCCACAGCACTCTACCCAGGGTGATAAAGTGAGACTCTGTATCTACAAAAAAAAAAAAAAGAAAAACCTCTTAAAGAATAACAAATTAGTATTCTAAATATTTAAAAAGAAAAATATCCAGTATTCCAAGAGAAATTGAAGCTTCCAAGAATTTCTTACTGAGCTTAAAGCTGATGCAGGAAATAAAAAGTTAGATATAAAACACATAGCAATTCTTCACATTTTAAGAATAATCCATCTGTAATAATGATTAAGGACCTTAAGTTTCA